>JAKWJA010002491.1:40791365-41051365 GCA_027704765.1 Solanum habrochaites
ATCCCACTCATTCTAATCAACATATTTTAGCATATCTCAAATATTTTGGACGTGTATCATTTTTATATTCAATTCACTTATTCCATCATGATTTATTCTTTCTCAAGCTTTTACACAAACAATCTTAATGCATGTCGGTTAAACAGAAATTAAGCAGTCTCTTGGGGGGTAAGAATACCGGCAAGAAAACCCCTAGAGAGGAGTATGACATGGGTTACTCAGAATTCACCCTATCACTGACAATCCATTTACCCCACCCCCAACAAAGATAGGTGCAATTTACCCTACTGTACACCAAAGCAGTAGAAACTAATGGATTAGGGTGAAACAAATCTGTGGCGTATAGTGCCGAAGAATTATCAACAAGCAGATCGATCTAGATTTCAATACTCTGCTACAATAATTGGGCCATCCTCAATATTAGTCGTATCTTTAGTCACAACACCCTGAGTAGTGTTGTAATCCTCTCTCGCCACACCTTCGGTGGTGCTTACATCATCTTCCAAAGGAGGCAAAACCTCAGTAATGAGCATAGAACTCGATGCTCCAACAACAAACTCATGGGACCTTTGTTACCTCATCTACTCATCTATGATAAAATATTTCCCAGTCTTCTACTCTAGCTTGCACTGCATCTTTTTGGCCTGTTCCTCTTCCGTGATCTCAGATTTTTGACTAGATCGATGCTCTTTACTCTTGCATGTGCATGCTTGGATTGCTCCTCCGCTTCATCTCTATATAATAGTGCACCCAGAACCGTATCATATCCTAATGCAGAGGGTGCAACTTGTATCATGAAAGCTGGGGTCGCAAGGATAATATCGACATCATCTTAGAGACTATCTTTCTAAATCTTGAAAGAGGACATATCAGTAGTAGTATTTGGACTCTCTGGAACTCTCAACTCAAAATCATTGAGCTGCTTATGAACTTCTTGGACCTTTTGGTTCGTTTTTGCCTACATCCTCATTTTTATTGTCTTTACGAACTGAATAATCAACTTCCACATCAAGGGCTTAATATTCTGTAGTAAAATGTCCATTTGTCCCTCTAATTTCCAAACTCAAGCCACTGGTATAACAGTGTCTCTAGAAGGCATTGCGGCTCTAGGTTATCTTAGGGTATGTCTATAGGCTTGTGAGGAGAAAATCGATGCATCATCAATGTGGACTTTAGGTGAAGTACCATCACCCTATATCTTCTCCACAACATCTACCAGATCATTACCCAAAGGTACATCAACTTGAGGTCCTATTTGTGGTGCTGCCACATTTGCCTCACCATGGATTTTTCAAATGACTAGAGTACCTTTCTCATGGACCAATTTGTCACAATTCTAGATTTGTACTCATATATTTCAGCATATATGAAAAATCATACACGGAAATGGGTAAGTAGTGGAGGTCTGGAAGTCCCTCTCTTGTATCTCCTCCAGTAGTATGTGGGAGAAATCTTTCTTTATCCCCTTGACTAATGCAACAACCATGATTGCTCTAGTCCATGTAACTAAGTTGTCAGACATCTCCTGTGACATTCTATTTCGTACCAAAAGCCAAAAGAACTTGTCAACCAAATTTAGTTTGGACTTCTGAATACCTAACCAAAGTGAAGCAACCAACTCTGCTCTCCCCCTTTCAAGAGCCATGTGCCTAGAAAGAACAAATAAGACAGCCTCCCTTTGTTACGCATCATGGGTGAATGCTCTAGTCTACATGATATCCCACTTATAATCAAAGTCAGCCAAGTTGAGTGCCCATGTTTGATTAGGGCCAGGGCCGTAGAGGAATTGCTTGATAGTGGCATGATAAATGTCCACTGAGAAACCTTAGACCATTGTAGAGGTCAGGAGTGTTGGGTTGTGGGCTAGGACCGCTTATTAATCAACCCCGAAGAGTGGAACTACAGAAAGTATTGAACTCCCACACAATATCCTCGTTATACGTCCTGAGGTCTCAAGTTATCCACTCACATTTGTGTTGTTGAAATAATTGGTGGATCTCTGGCCTATTGTGTAGACTCCTAGTGAGAATTCTACGCTCCTTTGTAATGGTATGTGCCTCTTCTGTTTGGCATTAATCAATTTGGTATCTTTATAGATTTGCACTCGGAGTTTGTTGGGTGATCCTTCTTGCATTTTAAGGATTCCTTTTACTTTGTATTTAGTATTTTGTTGTTAAGATGATTGGGGATCTTATCCTGACATCCCTCCTTATTTTAGAGACATCATAGATAGTTAGTAGTTCATTTGTCTTTGCATTATATATTGGTCAAAAACTTAGGTTACCATTTTTGCTATGTTTTATATCTCTGTAAAGTTATATTTTGAGATTTTTTTGTAAAGTTAAGTCTTCCACAGAGTAAGTAAGTAAGGCCAAGGTTTCATTTAAGGTCATCAACGGATCTAGAGTGCCGACTAAGTCTAGGTGAAGGCTCGAGGCATGATGTAATAGGACCTTGGTATAGTATAAGTGTGTCTATGAAATATAAGGCATATGTGTCACATCCGAGGAGCACCCCCTGGATGTAACTGGTGTCGTCGTCCTAGGAGAGGACTAAGACTAAAATATTTTTCAGCACATGTCATAGTTTAAATCGCGGAAAATTTAACAGTTTTTAATTACTTCCACATTGATATTTACATAGACCTCTCGCATACACATAATATATACGTAGGGAGTTTACATAGACTCCTCGCATACGAAGCACTAGATAGGCTTCTAGTTTTATTTCACATACATAAGATAGCAATATAGATCCATAAGAAGTACGGGATACGTCTCATATTAAACCATATAGAATGAGTACAACATTTGGCACAACCAATACTTGATAACATAAAAGCCACATAAAGGCATCTACCATTGTAGTCTTCAAATGAAACAAAATTAACAAAATTGTCTTGAAGACTATACAATACTCAATAGCAACATAGTGGCATCGTCCTCGGAAAGTGAGGACCTATGGAACTTGGAGAATGATAATCCAAGTATTCTTCAATTTCCTTCTAGAAACTCAATGGTCGGAACCTACATTTTGTATTAAACATAGAAACATGGGTTAGTACATCACTTGTACTAAGTATAGGCATATGCCCATAAATTATTTGAAATATGCATGAAAATGGACCATTTGTTTACAATACATGCTAAATCATTATAAAACCTTTAATGCACATACAAACAAGCATATAAAACCTAAGGATCACAATAACACAAGTCTTGTTCATAATCAATATAACTCAGCACAAGTACTATATTAACCTAACAAGTTCAATATTTCACATTAACATAAGCATACAAAATACTTACCAACAATCCCATCCCAAGCCCATAAGTGCAATGCTTATGTGAAGTCTCATAACCCCACACAACCAAGTAAACAATATAGGACATCATAAGTAATGCTTTACTACATGATACATGTAACCATAGATATCACTACATATAGCAATTTAGACCAGCATCATTTCATCAATATAGTAATTATCATGTAAGAGTATCATCATATAAAGTCAACATCATATATTTCATAACATCATACATGAGAACAACCTCCTAGGAATCTTCTCAAAGCCTACTTGTGCAATGTCTAGGTAGAGTCTCATACCCTAACCTATACTATGTCAAACCCCTTCAGTCACCCTAGCTAGTGTGCACTTTGTTACTTCATTTTACTTTTGGGAACACTTAACCTAACCGACATAGACCACAACATCTATATATGGAATCCAGTATCATGAAACCCTACACGAAATAAGGTGGACTACTTGCCAAAGTAGTACCAAAAGATGAACATAGCATTCTAGGTGGATCCACTAGCTAATATTCCTATGGGGTCAACATAGTTCAAGAACTAGGAGATATGCTTGGGACCCTGTTTATTCACATTGCATTACAGTATCCAATCTGTTGAGTATAATAGTGAACCTACCTTCCCTACTTCGAAAAGGACACTCCTCACTACTAGTTCACTCGGTTCTAAGCTAGATTCCCTTTTTGAAATTTCTTTAAGCATTTATTAATTATCATAACTTAGTATAGGCATAGGATACTAAGCCCTTGTATATCATATCATTAGCTATTTAGGAATTGCATAAGAACATCCTTTCAATCAACCCTCATATGTACGATCAAAACATTATCATTATCATTTCGTAATTAGACACATAGGCAATTCATAACTAACCTTATATAAAATTCTTCTTAAACATAATCTCAAATATTTTCATGATCAACACATTTCAATAACATAATAATACCAATACCTACTTAATATAATCATAAGACATGCATTAATTTAATTTCATTACAAAGTACAAGCCATCATTATTAAAGTAAACATTTAAGATCACAAAGTCTTACAAATCCTCCTTCAAAAATTATCATCATTGGTGGTACCCTCAAACAACCAATTTTATCCATAAATTGGTGTAATAACATTATACAACAGTAATTAAAACTAGACTAGGTCAACTGTATCATCACTATCCAAGTTAACATTAATTCATAACCTAGGGTTAGGGAAAAGGGTTCATCATGAATTCTTCAATAAACTGATCCAATCCTAACAATAAATTACCCTAGGAATTCCATGAATGAATTAGAACAAATAAAACAAGTCTAACAATCAATACATTCTTCAATTCCCACGAATTCTAAGTAAGATCTAAGGTTTGGGAAATTTGGGAAATGGGAAACGATCCATACAAAATTCCTGTAATCAACATCTATTACTCAACAATATACACTAAATTATCCTTAGGTAATCATAATTAGTTACACTCAATCATCAATTTTATGTTTAGAAGATAGTCCATTAAAAGATGAAAACCCTTGGAATCGAGTGATTTGGAAATCAACTTTGAAAGGATCTCTTGGGAAACGAATCCAAAGAGTGAAGAAACCATACCTTTATAAATATTAATCCACAAAATTTTAGAAGAAAAGTTGAGAACATGGTCTTCTTGTCCAAACTATCTTGATCCTTCAATGGAGGTTGAGTTGAGAGGGAAAGTAGAGAAAGGTGAGAGATTTTGGGATTTGATTTGAGTGAGTTAAAAATGGATTCAAACTTATATAAAACCAATATATACTCGTCCCCTAAATCATCCAAAATGCAACTCACTTAATTAAGTCTTTTTGAGAAGTCAAATTGACTTAAAAACAACGCCATAGAACTTGGAAAGTGGCTGCGGGTCACGAGGGAAATTTCATATCTCTTTTTAAAAAATCTGGGTTGAGGCAGTGTACCTCATGGATTCCCCGCATCGCTAGGCAAAATTTTCCAAGCCTGTTTTGGCTGCGCAATGGGATTCGCATCTTGGCTGCCACAAGCTTCTTCGGCAGCTTGCTCGCCAAGGTTTGGGTCCTCCTCAAGGACCCTTCGGGCGGTCCTTCGGGAGTCATTATTGGACTTTTGGAGCCTATATACTATATTTTACCTATTTAAAGTCTTTTTACAAGTTTTAGACTTCATTTTACACTTCCAAACCTTCACCAAACATAAGGACGTCTACTAGTTCAATTTTGCTTGTTTCAGGACGTTATGGATGTTTTTTTACGTCTTTACTCTAAAACTTCCTAAATGACTTATAACCATTTTTTTAAGTCCTAAATAAGTGTTACAAACTTTATACCAACATGTGAGTCTCTAGATTAGGCCATGTACTTTTAGAGTGTCACATTATCACCCCCCCCCCCTTTAGGAACATTCGTCCCTAAATGACACTAAAATATTTTTTAGGGAAAGGATAGAGTCAATGCTAGCAGCGCAACAAAAAACAACATATATAAACATGATTTAAAACTCCAATAAACATAACAACTAGGCATTTACAAATAGAAACACAAACAACAACTTCCACATCTAAAAGCTCAAGATCACATCATCAGGAATTATTTTCTCAACTTCAACATGAGCTTATCACCACATAAAGAGTCACTTATGAAAAAAACTCATTTAAAAACACATCAACATGCTCAATATCATTTCATGAAGGGAACAACGTACCAAATACACAAATAAGTGAAAATAAAAAAAAATAGCATGTTTTGATCAAAATCTCATTTTATCAAAATATTACCATAATTATGCACATCTTAGCAAAACAGGTTAAATTCTATTTTACTCATTAATTTACTTATTATTAGGAACAACTAACCTTAATTAGCAAAGATATGAGAATATCGGGACTTCATGTCGGCCTCGGCCTCCCATGTTTCTCCATCAACTAGTTAGTTCTTCCATAACACCTTGAGGGAAACCACCTCCTTGTTCCTCAACTTCTTCACTTAACGATCAAAGATTTCCACCGGTACCTCTTCAGTAGAAAGAATGTACTCGCGGTCACTAATGCACTTCTTAAGCATGAATACATGGAAAATCGGGTGAAGCGATGCTATCTCACTAGATAATCTAAATTCGTATGCAACCTTGCAAACCCTTTACAAAATTTAAAAGGTACCCACATAACGAGGTGTTAATTTCCTTTTTTGCCAATCTCATTACTCCTTTCATGGGTGAAATTTTCAAGTACACTTTATCACCTTCCTAAAATTCTAATTCTCTTCTCCTTTTGTTTATATAAGAATTTTGCTAGATATAGGCTATTTTCAATCGGTCCCTTATCATATGAACTCTTTTCAAAGAATCATACACCAATTAGGGACCAAAAAAAGTAGACATGCCAACCTTGAACCATCCTACCAGAGATCTACATCTCTTACCATACAAAGCTTTGAAAGGAGCCATGATTATAGACAAATGGTCATTTTTGTTATAAGAGAATTCCACCAAAGGCAAGTGCTAATCCTAACTCCCCTTGAAATAGATAACACAAGGTCTAAGAGAAAACCACATTTACTTTCCCTTATTGGATATTCGTATTCAATAGGTTGTCTTTTCGCTTGTGTAATGCCACCAACTACTTCTCAGAGATGTATGATGCCGATGTTCTCCTATATGGTGGAGGACACTATTGAGGTGTTTATGGATGACTTTTCAGTTGTAGGTGACCATTTTGATCGTTGTTTGAATCACTTGGTTCAGGTTCTCAAAAGATGTTAAGATTGCAACCTTGTGGTAAATTGGGAAAAATGTCACTTCATGGTGAAAAAGGGTATTGTATTGTTCCATCGCATCTAAAAGAAGGGGATATAGGTTGATCAAGACAAAGTTGAAAAGTTATAGAAAGACTTCCTCCAACCATCTCTGTAAAAGGCATGAGAAGTTTTCTTGGGCATACGATTTTCTATCGAAGGTTTATTAAGGATTTCTCAAAAATTGAACATCCTCTGTGAAAGTTAGTTGAGAAGCAATGTAAGTTCTATTTTGATTAATCATGTCTGAAGGCATTTGGAGAGTTGAAGGAGAAGGTTGTGTATGCGCCCATAATTATTTCCCCATATTAGAGTAAGTCATTCGAGGTGATGTGTGACGCTACTGGAGTTTCTTTTGGAGTGGTATTGGGATAAAGAAGGGATAAAATCCTTCACCCTATCTATTATGATAGTAAGTCCCTAAATGAAGCACAAAAGAACAACACTGTGACTAAACAAGAGCTCCTTTCGATGGTATTTTCTTTCAAAAAAATTTGCTCCTGTTTGCTTGGCACAAGAGTTATACTACATATTGACCACTGCGCTTTGAGGTATTTGATTGCAAAGAAGGATGCAATACCAAGGTTTATTAGATGGGTGAAACTATTGCAAGAGTTTAATTTTGAGGGGAAAAATATAAAAGGGACTTAATATCATGTTGCCGATCACTTGTTCAGATTAGAGGATAAAGTTATTTAAGAGTTGGGTGAAAAGGCTGAAATTGATAATACCTTCCTTGATGAGCATGTATTTGTCGCGTCTCATGACTTGATTCCATTGTTTGCCGATTTTGTGAATTATCTAGCTAGTGATATATTCCCATCAAACTTGTCATTCCATCTGAGGAAAAAGTTTATGCATGATATGAAAAAGTTCTTTTGGGATGAGATGCTTATTCACTGGTGTATGTCGGAAGTTGAGATGGTAAGTGTTTTGGAGGCATGTCATTCCTCACCTATGGGTGGGCATCATAGTGGTATCCGGACTGCCCATAAGATTTTGCAGTGTGGGTACTATTGGCCAACCATCCACCAAGATGCTCATGAGTTCGCCAAAGCATGTGATAGGTGGAAAAGATATGGAGGCATTTCGATTAGGCAAGAACTCTCTTTCATTCCCATAATAGTAATTGAGTTGTTTGATGTATGGGGCATTGATTTATTGGCCCGTTTGTGAGTTCTCATGGGATGAAATATATTCTTGTGGTGGTGGATTATGTATCAAAATGGGTGGAAGCCATAGCACTTGCTAACAATCAAGGAAAGAGTGTCCTTGCGTTCTTGAAAAGGAACATCTTCTCCAGATATGGCATACCTAGGGCCACTCCATACCATCCATAAACTAGTGTGCAAGTTGAGGTGTCGAACAGTGAAATCAAGCTTACCCTGTCAAAATGGTTAATGCTAATTGAATGGATAGGTCAAGGAGACTTTATGATGCTTTTTGGGCTTACCGGACTACTTATAAGACTCTTATAGGTATGTCTCCATACCAACTTGTATACGGGAAAGCTTGTCACTTGCCGGTTGAGTTAGAGCACAAGACCCTTTAGGCAATGAAGAATCTGAAGATGGATTGAATGAAGAAGTACAAAAGAGACTTAATGGGTTGAATGAGCTTCATGAGTTTCACCTAAAAGCATATGAATGTTCATCCCTCTATAAAGAGAAGATGAAGAAGTACCATGATCAAAAGATTGAGAAGTGTGAATTTGTAATTAGGGATTCGGTGCTTATGTTTAACTCTAGGTTGCATTTGTTTCCGGGCAAACTCAAGTCCAAATGAACTGGTCCATTATTTATCACTAAAGTGTTCCCACATGGAGCGGTTGACTTGGAGAACAAGAATGGTGCAAGGTTCACGGTAAATGGACGAAAAATCAAGATCTACCTAGGGCATGCGGACAATGCCCATGAGGTTGTTGAGGCATATCACCTTGATGAAGTATGAGTAATCAAGGCTCTTGCGATGTGCTGTGACGTTAAATCAAGCTCTTCTTGGGAGGTAAGCAAATGTGTATCCTGTAGACAACAATAGGTTTTTCTTTTCTTTGTTGGAATAGTTGTATTTTTTTGTTTCATTTTTGGTGTACTCATTATCATGTGTAAATTTTCTTTATGTTTTAGTAGTTTCTAGAGTTAAGTTTTAGGGTCCCGTCTAAAAAGTGTCCAGAAAACACAAAAAGAATGGCTTAGCAGGTGCTCAATGTGCAGGGACCAAACCATAAGAATTCTGCAGATTGGTCTGGTGCACCGATCTATGGACCAACCGACCAATCATCGTTCCATCGATGGACCGTCGATGATGTCCGTAGATCCCAGGCAAGTTTGAAAATTTTTTCTAAATTAGGGCACAACCAACGGTCTAGTCGACTGACTGACGGACCATCAACGGGGTACCATCAGTTCACAAAAAAACCAGTGACCCAACCCGACCCGATCGGCTATATTAAAATATACCCATTTAGTTACCCTCCCAAACCTTTTCAAATTCCCTCCCAACCGTTTCCCTCCCCTTAATCCTTTTTTTCTGCATTAGCTCCCACACTAACTCCCCTCCATTCTCTTCCGAAACAATCAAAACTCTCCCAAAATCCCACACATCCCCAACCCTATATCCCAAGTTTTCTACTCAAAATCCCATTATTTCTCCTGTTAGTGTTCATAGGCGGCACGTAGGTTGGTTGTGAATCACCCACTCGTTCACTCCACTAGAACTTCCAGCTATTTCTATTTTCCTTTGCTTAATGAATTCTCGTTCATATTCTTGTGGAAATGAATAGATTGTATGTGGGTATTGACTTAAGGAAAAAAATTTCATGTTAAACTTGTTAAAATGGGTTCTCTATCCCTTAGAATAATAGAAAGTGACTTTGTTAGGGGTGGAATTTCATTAAATTTACTATTCTTCTTGTTTTTTCTACCAGGGCTTTATAGTCTTGTAGAATCCACGATCAAACTTTGCATAATCGAAGCCATAGGGATGACGAATTGGTCTTGATGCTTGTTAATTCATGTTGGGTAAACTTTGTAATGTGCTTGAAATTGTCCATATGTGGGGTTAAAACCATGCCTTCAAAACCTATCTCTGACAAAGAGAACGAGACCCCGTTTACGGATCGTCGATTGATTGACAGACCATCGATGGGGTCCGTCTATTGACTAACCTATGAATTTGATTAAATTTCTAACGACGCAAGTAAACTACGATCCATCGATTGATCGACAGGCCGTTCTGCACGTCCGTTGTTTATAACTAAAACTGTGATTTGTTAGATTTCCTATATTTTCTAAGTGTCAAATGACATAAGTGGGCACGGTTTGTATATTGATCGCGGGTTGTTCTTCACGTCCGTCATTTCTCTGTGAGAGTTCTATGGAATGTAGACTTATACATTTTTCTAACAGACTGTCGATGCATCGACGGGCCGTCGATACTGACCGTCTCCCATTTCTGAAAGTCTGCAGTGACTGTGTATTGTTTTTAATATTTTGTCTTGATTATGTTGCTTGTGTAGACTGATTACAATAAGAATAACAAGGTGTTTTTTAGGTACTTATGGCCTCAAAACCGAACATAGTCTTTTCTAGGGGCGATCCAAGTCTGTGGCTCCTTCTCGACGGTTGATCGCCATGTCAGATGATGAGTAGGATCCAAACTACGTGCACCTTGCACCCAGACCCATAAATATGTTGTTAAATCCACTCGGGGCACCCCCACAAATGTGGGCCCAGCATAGACACTGAACTCTGCGTTCCCAGATTTAGAGTTATCCCTTTTAGAGGTTGATGAGGCCACACCTCCGTTTTCGAATCACAGGACCACTCTCCTCCCGCCCGTGCCTGCCCGAAATGCCTCCTCTGATGGGGACAAGATTTCGGAGTCTGCTCTAGAATTCCAGCATGATGTCCCTGCACCGGTTGCTGATGATCCTAACCGATAGTGCGTAGATGGAAATTTCCAAACATATAGCGATGCCAAGTTGCTGAACGATAAGGGGTGATGACTCGCATGTTTACAGTTGAGTGGTGGGTTTTTAAAAGGAGCCTAACATAGTCCCTACGGTGCATGACTTGCTTACCCTCCACTGGCTCGAGTGGATGACTAGGAGTGTGGGATCTTACTGTGAGGAGATAGTGAGAGAGTTCTTCGCCTAGTACATAGCATCTCTCCAAGGTTCTTTGGACATTCGGTCAAACCCTTCCAAACAAGCCCCCTCACAGATGTCTGAGTTTCAGGCATCCGGGTGGAAATTTCTTCTCCTGCCATCCGCCGCTTCCTATACGGTGGGTCCACTAATTCCTAGAGGGTTCGCCTCACCTAAGAGTTCTACTAAAGGTGGGACGTGGTAAAGAGTGTCCATTTTCAGCAGAGCATAGATTTGAGAGAGTTAACAAAAAGGTGGATTGAACAGCAACTCTCCATTGACGGTGAGGGAGAAGATTTGGTGTTGGACCCCAGAGGCCTTATCAAGAAGGTCAACCTCACTTTTGCAGCCAAGTTCTTCAGTCTTTTAGTCCACCACCGCCTATCCCTCACGGCTGCAGATAATATACTTACTTAGGATAGAGCGGTATTGGTAGCAGCTCTAGTAGCTGGGTTGGCGATCGATTTCGTGAGGTTGTTGGTCCTTCATCCATGAGTGGGATTTTAAGTCTTCTTCAACTTACCCATTTTCCTATATGATTTTTCAGTTATGCAGGGATGCTAGAGTGACCATTTGGCACAAGAATGTCCTTCGTACTCATAGCAGGACATTTGATATCGGTCTCATTAGCGATGAGGTAAATGTGGTGGTACCACAACGAGGGCCTCCAGTTGATTTGCAACCGCTGAGTGAGAACTTGGCGGATACAGTCGAGCAAGACCAAGGGGCTAATCATGCCACTTCAGAGCATACCAATATCATCCTGGCGGAGTCTGCCCCTGGCACTACTAGGGCACCTAGTTCCTCGCAGTCTACACCACTATTAGCAGCACTGGTCCCTATTGCTAGGGTCCAGAAGTTAGAGGCCCAGATTTCCACCTTACTGCATCACATCCACCCTTGGATACAGAGATCTATTGTCGAGGCTGAGGACCAGATTGAGAAGAGAGTTGCTCAGCAGATGGAGTGATCGATTCATGAAATCCACCAGCGCCTCGATGCGTTTGAGCTGAGAGTTCTGGCATTACCTGCCCATACCATTGATTTGATGACTCTTCAGGAGGCTGTAGCGAGTCTGCGTATAGAGGTGGATAGTATACATGAGGCTTTAGCGCACCTGTGCAGCTCGCGAAGGACATAATATTTGTTGCACTATTCACTACCACCACAACACCGCTTCCTGTGCCACGTGAGTGTGCCAAGAGGCACCGTTCCATCCGTACCAATGAGGGTGAGGATGGTCGAGCTCAGAAGAAGGAGCAGACGGAGTTGGAGGCTGCGAGGAGAGCCTCTTTGCTTGATGAGGGGTCATTTTAGATGACTGCTAGATAGTTAATTGCTAGGGCATTTAGCTCCAGAGTGGAGGTTGTTGAGAAGAGCACTACTGAAAGTGCAAATATTGTTATGGGAACTAATGAGGGTATCATTATTTAGGGTGCAGGTTCTGGGAAACCGAACCCTCCTACTTGTTGATCCTAGGCGCTATGCACCTCAGGTTTGCTTCACCTACGACCCTATCATTTATTTCTTATGCATTAGGGACTATTGCATGTTTTTTTGTTAGGGTGGGGTAAATGGAAAGTGAATGCTAGGGTTAAGCCTCAGTAGGCCAACTCACGATCCTCTCTTGGTGTTTTTTTTCCTGTGTTCTTTTGCCCCAAGAGACTGATAAATTTACTAATGAACTGGCATGTGTCATAACTTGTACAAAGTATGAAAGTGAAAAATTAATCACGATGGCTAAACTTGAATGATATCCCATTCTAATAAAGTGCTTGCATGAATAGGCATAATGAATGTTGAATTTTGGCTCTAATCATGAAATAGAGATACACCCACTGCATGACCCTCACTCTAACACTCAATCTATGTGACCGATAATCTGATAATGTAATGAGGTGGCAAGAGAGTGTGAGGAGATTTTGTTGTTCCTCTATTGGTACCTAGTTAGAACTTGCCCGGTTGGTCATGCAAAAAGGAATCTGTGTTAGACAATTAGTAAAGAATAATAGGCCCTTATTCAAATTAGCTAACATCTAACCTAAAGTGAAGTGAGCCGAATGAAATTGCTATCCCTTTTTTTATCGAAATAGTTTGACACTATAATAGACCTTTCTTTTCTTCACCAACTCAAATTCCCTGCGTATATTTTGTTGGCCCTGGTCCCTCGTTGGACATGTGCACCTCAATTTAGGCCAAAAGCATAAGTTGAGGGTGCCTAATATAGAAACTGAGATCCCCTAAACCTACCTTGGGTAATGTGTAGCTCGACTCATGGTAATTCCATAAGTTAAGGGTGGCTATTACGAGCGATGACCCAAAAAGTGGGTATAAAAAACGTAATATGGAAAAGAAAAGGGAGAGTGAACAAAAGAAATGAATAAGTCAAAACTGTCAATTCAATATTAAAAAAAAAAAGTGAAAAAGAGTGCTGAACAAAAACAAGAAAGATTCACTTCCACAATAGGGAAAGAAAGGAGAAAATAAGGCAAAGATAATAAAAAAAAATAGGGCGTCATTGAATATGAAGGAGGTAGGTCGCTTAGCCGTGATGTCAAAAAGGGCAAAAAGTCAGTAAAATGTACCCATATGTACTATACTTGACCCTAAGCATACGCTACAAGCCAAGAATGTCCTATCGTGATCCTAAGAGTCTTATATGGAGAACTAAAGTAGTGAAAATAACGGCAAGCCTATGGCGACAAAAAACAACTAGGTATGATATTGTTTTGAGCGCGAGTGTTGAAAAATGATCATTATTGTAACAACCCTAAAACTATATAAGATAAGTAATGCTTAATGTGTCTAGGATGCCTACGATTAGACCGGGTTCAAATGGATTGATGTGTGTAGAACCAGGCCTCTAAACCCTTGCAACAGCCAAGACAACTAACTTGGGAAATAAGTTGAGCATAGAAAGGTTGGGTCCAACCATGTAGGGCTCTCGAATACGAAGATTTACTAAAGATTTCTTTAAAACGCCTTCAAACAAAGAGATATCTTATGTTTGAATGTCTAAATGTAAAATTTGTCTTTTTTCCTGGCTAAGGGTAGTATCGTAATTACCCCAAATATATAATTAATTCTTTAGTTAATAAAGTGGAGGGTCAATTTTGGGAGAGAGGACCGAAATTGAGCCTTTGAAATGAAGTCTTCCTCCACCCGGGTTCGAACCTAAGTGGGAGCATTGATTTGTTATTGGTGAATTAATTTAATAAAATTATAACTAATGGATGATTAGAAAATGAAAATAAGATTTTATTATTAATTATTAATTATAAATTATTTATTTATTTATTAAGTTTTTTTAAAAAAATTGTATAAGTCTTTCCAACTATCCTAGTTTTAAGAGGCACTATCTCACAGAAACTCTCTCTCATGCCTACATCTCTCTCTCATCCAAATTGTTTTTTTGGCTGCAAACAGAAATAAAAACATTAGAAAAAAATTAAAGTTTCCCACACTCAAAGAACTTACAAAAAAAATATACAAGCAAGCAAGCTAACTTAAAGAAACGAAAATTGCAATCATCTTCCTCGGACGAAGTTTTGTGTTGAAGGTTTAGGAGGTTATGGGGATCACTTGGAAGGTGTAAATTCACAAAGGTATGGTTTTGTCTCTGGAATCCTTTTCTCCAAAATAAATGCTTTCTAACAAATTCAAACATATGACACTAGGGCTTTCCCTTAATGTTGAACTCCTTGTCCCATAGTCTTCTTTCTTCCATTTCAATCTATATTGTTTAGAAATAACTTGTTGGTCTGGTTGCTGGTATTCTAAGTATGAAATATTATGTTCCTTATATTTTAATGGTTTGGAAATAATAAGCATGTGCAATGATTCAACCGAAAATGATGTTGGTGCAATGTGTAAAATGTTTGTTGTTGTTCTCCATTGAAGTCCCTACATGAACCTGAAAAATAAAATAAATGAGAGGTGTGTGGATCGAACCTATACACCTCTCGGCCAACAATAGACTAAGGGTGAATTTTAAATTCGTAAAAATAATGGGAGGAGTGGGATTCGAAACCCCACACCTTTTTGGATACGGAGGAGATAGAGAGAAATTAAAAAATAAAATAAAGTGAGGTGGTGGTGCTCAATCCCACAACCTCCTGCCAACGCTGAAGTAGTTAAAAATCTTAAATGAAAATCAATAGGACTCTGTGGAGTTTGAACCCACAACCTCTAAGTCCCAAAGAAATATAAGAAAAAATAAGAGAGAATGTGGGTGTTTGGTCCCAGAACCCCTGGTTAAGCCGAAATGGAAAAGGAAAATAGATATGAAAATAAAAAGGGGGTTGTGGGGGTTCGAAACCACAACCTCTCGGCCAAAGGAGAGAAGTTCTACCAAAAAAGGAACTAAAAATAAATGTTGATGTTGGGGTTTGATCTAGGGTCCCAATGACATGAGGATTACAATTAAAATCAAGGAAAAATGTATGTGTTGTTCAAGGGATTTGAATTTGGGTTCCCTTGCCCCAAATTTCCGTATTAATACATAAATCATACTAGAATTAAATGTTCAAGAATAAAGTCATCGACTTAGATCGAAATCGAAATCTCGCCATACATATAAGATACACAAGTCTTTTACTGAATAGTCTTCGGAAGCTATGAGTAACTTATCAAACTATGAATGAAGTCTAGTGGCTTGTATGTATAGACCCTGAATTCTAGCATACAATTAAAAGTAAGTGAACCTAAGATGTATTTAATGAAATGATGAAACCCTAGAAGGCTTAAGTACGAGTGTAAGATACACTAAATGGCCAAGTGGATTGGCATATGACAAAATGAACAATGAAATGATGAAACCCTAGAAGGGTTACGTAGGAGTGTGAAACACACAAAATTGTCAAGTGCATTGGCATATGATGAAATTTACATTCACTTAAAAAGGGGTGAGTAATTATGAAGAGAAAATGTGCTAATGTTAATAAATGTGGTGACAACATGATATGAGGCTAATGTAAAATATGGGAGCAATCTCAAATGAGCCTAAGTAAATATTACGAAACAGTACTAACCTATGAGAGTGTAAAGTTAATAAAGAGACCAGTCTCTATGATAACTCTTATGGAAGTACAAATATTAACAGAGTCAATACTAATGATGATATGACAAATCATCTATTGATATATGATGTCCTCATACTAGAAGCCAGCTTCAATGACACATGACTTGAGTGAAATAGTACTTTATACTGAGCAACGATAGACTAACTATGAGCGGTGATGCCTTCTTTCGGGAAAGGCGGAGGTTCACGTAACTCTCATGAGATGAGACTATCCGGCATTCCGTGTATGGGTCTCCTTATATCTCCTTGTCTTTCAACCTACATTTCGAATATAGGAATATGGCAGGGTTCAATCCCATATATACGCTAGCATGTTATGGGTCACTTTTTCCGGGGATTACACCTCTTTTAAGTGTTGGGAAGACACTGGATTTCATGATTGTCATATGATCTATGTCGGTTAAAGTTAAAGTTCCCATAGAATTAATGAGGCATGCCTCGAATGATGAACATAATGAACTGAACGATACCAAAGGTGTAAGGATAGGATATCAAGAGGAGAGCTAGACTTAAGTAATGACACAAGGTTATTCTTGGTCATTGCACAACAAACACGATGAGAGTCTTAAATTACATCCTAGGTATGACTGGTGATTACAATACTATATGAAATAATGAAAACTGAAGTAAGTATGAATGAATGAATCAGACTGTGTGTTTTCTAAAGAAGGCTTCCTAGTTGAAATATCATACTTTGAGCCCTCATTCTGGGATGCCCTAATGTCAAGTCCATGATTCCAATGTCGCATGGAATATGAAAGAATGATAAGAAATATGTGATATGATATGTGAAATATGCTATGTGTTGTTTGTAAAATGATAAATTTGATGATGCATGTTACACTCATGGCATGACTTCCCTAATCCAAATTTGGCAAGTACACTGACTTGACTTTCCATAAATCATGTTGTTAGGAAAGGCCTTTTCTTAATCATGCATGTCCTTTGAGTGTGCTTGCATATGCCCATACTTAGTACAAGTGTTTATTAAATCCATACAATTATCTATTTTTAGGTGCAGGCATTAGGTTAAATTCCGAGGATAATAAGTTCACATCAACTACATTGAGTAGTTTATAATTCATGGTAGTGAAGTGCACCACCATCATGAATTAGAGATTGCATGATGCATAGGAAAATCTCCCTTCTTCTGATCTTATCGTGCCTTTGCTAATGTCCGATTTCTTAGTGATATGAGAGTGTCTAACATCAACTCTTGTTGTTTTCATAGAATGAATACATGGAGAAACATTGGTCAGAGGGGAGGAGGAGCAGTTATTAGGGACAATCAGGTTCCACCCAGACTACAATTGAAGGAGTGGCCACGCTAGTTGACCCAGTTGGGTTGACTGATGCTTAAGTGCGGACAGCTATGGCTCAGGCCATCACCATGCAGGCCCAGGCAATGACGGCCCAGGACAACAGACAGAATGTTTAGAGGGAGGACTCACTGGTACGTAGCATGGCTTATAGGCTGCGAGACTTCACGAGGATGAATCCTCCTATCTTCACAGTGTCCAAAATTTCAGAGGATCCCTAAGATTTTGTGGACGAAGTCCACAGGTCTAGCCATAGGGGCCACAGATACTGACATGGCTTCCTATCAGCTCAAGGATGTTGCAAAGACTTAGTGCAAGATGTGGCACATTAGTAGGGATTGGGCGGAGTTCCGGTCACGTGGGAGTTGTTTAAGACATCTTTTTTAGAGAGATTCTTCCCTAGAGAGATGAGGGATCTAAGGTTGAAGAATTTATCAACTTGAAGCACGGATATATGACAGTCAGGGAGTTTTCCCTGAAGTTGGTTAAGTTGTGTAGGTATGCCACTAACCTAGTGTCTAACTGCAGGGATGAGATGAGCAGGTTCCTCAGAGGGATCACCGGATATTTGGAGAAGGAGTGTCGGTTTGCAATACTCCATGATAACATAGACCTCTCCACGCTGATTGTGCATGTCCAGCAGGTAGAGTACAACTTGAAGAAGAGGGGCTTTCATGATGCTATGAGGCCTAAGCCTTTTGATCAAGCAGGTTCTTAAAATGGAGGAAACAGGAACAACTTCGGTGTTCGTGAATAGCCTAGGTTCAAAAAGGGGCAACACAGTTCTGGGAACTCTAACTTTCAAAGGAGTAAAACACCTAGATAAGGCAGACTCAAGCCCGTGAAGGGAAATGGAGGTGATGTCCAACGTCCTAGAAAGAAGTGTGCCTAGTGTGTCCGTGATCACAGTGGGGAGTGACAACAGGGAACTAATGCGTACTTCGGTTGCGGAAATATAGTGCACATGGTCACGGACTACCCACTGAATAGGGGTTAGGCTGAAGGTAATACTCAGCCTAGGCCTAACCCACAGGGGGCAGCAGCAACCGAGCCTCCTAAGAGGAACACATTCGATGCCCTGAAAGGCAGGGAGGAGCAGGAGAAGTCCGTTGATGTGGTCACAGGTATGATTTATGTATTCTCAACTTCTTTTTATGCCTTACTTTACCCAGGGTCTACGTCTTCCTTTGTAACTCCTTTACTTCCTCTCACTCTTGAGATATTTCCTGAAGTTTTGCATGATCTTATAGTGGTTGGTATACCCTTAGGAGAAAATATAAGAACTGATAGAGTATGAAAGTATTTCCCAATAGTTGTACATAGTAAGACTATGTGTGCAGATTTGGTTGAGTTACCTATTCATGATTTTGATGTTATGTTATCACTGGCATTGTGCTAGATAGATAGTAGTGTCATTCGGGGACGAATGTTCCTAAGGGGGGGGGGATAATGTAACAACCCTTAAAATGTATAAGATAAGTAATGCTTAATGTGTCTAGAATGCCTACAATTAGACCAGGTTCACACCGATTGATGCGCGTAGAACTAGGTTTCTAATCCCTTGCAACAGCCAAGCCAACTAACTTAGAAAGTTGGTCGATATTGCAAAGGTTGGGTCCAACCCTGTAGGTCTCTCAAATACAAAGTTTACTTAAATGAGTCATTACCGTACGTAAAAAGAAGAAAATCTTAGGTGTAAAGGGTTTTAGGGGTAAATGGTCTATTGCCCCCCCCCTGGTAAGGGTAGTAAACGTAATACCTAAATTGGGAAATAATTATTTGATGTAATAAAGTGGAGGGGCAAATTTGGGAGAGATGGACGAAATTGAGCCTTTGAAATGAAGTATTGCTCCACCTGGGTTTCGAACCTAAGTGGGAGACCATGATTTAAGGTGATTTTTGTTATGGTGAATTATTCAATAAGTAAGTAATTAACGTCTATTTAAAAAATTAAAATCAAATTTTAATATTAATATTATTTATTTATTTATTTTTTTTAAAAAAAATTGACTAAGTCGTGCCAACTATCCCTAGTTTTAAGAGGCACTATCTCACACAAACTCTCTCTCACGCCTAAGTCTCTTTCTCTCGTCCAAATTGTTTTTCTTTGCTGCAAAAAGAGAATATAAAAATATTAGAAAACAATAAAAAGTTCTCTAAACTCAAAGAACTTACAAAAAAATTATACAAGCAAGCAAGCTAACTTAGGAAATGAAAACTTTGCATCATCTTCTCGACGGGTTTGTGTTGAAGGTTTAGGGGAGGTTTTGGGCAGCACTTGGAAGGTGTAGAAATCAAAAACAAGGTATGGGTTTTATATCTTGGAATCCTTTCTCCAATAGAAATTTGTTTCTACAAAATTCAACGTATGAAACTAGGGTTGTCCCCTTTATTGTTGAACTTCTTGTCCATAGTCTCCTTCCAATTTCAATCTAAATTAGTTTAAAAATCATGTTGTTGGTATGATTTCTGGTAGCTAAGTGTGAAATATGATTTTCCTTGTGATATTATGTTTGAATATAGTAAGCATGTTCAATGATGTCGACCTAAAATGATGTGGTGCAATGTGTAAAATGTTTGTTGTTGTTTTCCATTTGAAGTTTTAAAATGGCTTGTTTGATGATTGGAATTATTGTGCATAAGGTAAGTAAATTGTGATGTTAAATGAAATTTAAGGTGGCTGATCTTAAGTTAAAAAATCTAAGCTAAAACAACAATGAATCTACACCTAAAAATGTGTTAAAGGAATTCTTAAAGTACCTCAAAACGAATGTATGTACGTTGTTAAATAAAGGATAGAAAATATAATAAAAATTCCAGAACATGGTGATGGAATTTTCTGCCAGAACACTTGAGGTTGAGAGGTTTAAAAATATATTAAAACATGTGAGGTTAGTGGGGATTGAACGCAAGACCTCACTACATGAAAGCTGAATAAATAAATAATTGAGAGGTGTGGGATTCGAACCCACAACCTCTCGGCCCATCAAGAGAGTAAGATGGGAATTTTAAATTAATAAAAATCATGGGAGGGGTGGGGTTAGAACCCACAACCAATTGTCTGAAGGAGAAGACAAAGAGATACTTAAAAGACAATAAAGTGTCGTGTGGGCCTCGATCCCACAACCCACTGCCAACCTTTAATTGTTAACTTTTAATGAAAATAAAAAATCAAGGAGGCTGTGGGGGTTCGAACCCACAACCTCTAAGTCCAAGAAAAATCAATTAAAAAAAAAGAGAGACCCGGTTGGGGTTTTGATCCAAACCTCCTGTTTAAGACGAATGACAATGAACATGGAATAGGAAAATATAAAGGGGGTTGTGGGGGTTCAAACCCACAACCCCTCGGCCAAAGGAGAGAAGTTCAAACCTCTTACCATATAAAAAAAGGAGAGAAGTTCTAACAAAAAAGGAACTAAAAAGAAATGTTGATGTTAGGGTTCTATCTAGGGTCCTAATGTCATGAGGACTAAAAATAAAATCAAGAAAAAATGTAAGTGTTGTTCAAGTTATTTGAACATGGGTTCCCTTGCCCCAAATATCCGTATTGATACATAAATTATACGTGAATTAAATGTTGAAGATTAATGTTATCTACTTCGATCGAAATAGAAATCTTGACATACATATATGATACATTAATTTTGTACTACATAATCTTAGGAAACTATGAGTAACTTAACAAACTATGAATGAAGTCTGGTGGCTTGTATGTATAGACCCATAAGTCTAGCATACGATAAAAATAAGTGAACCTAGGATGTATGTAATGAAACTATAGAAGGGTTAAGTAAAAGTGTAAAATACATTAAATGGCCAAATGTGTTGGCATATGACGAAATGAACAATGAAATGATGAAACCCTAGAAGGGTTAAGTAGGAGTGTAAAGCACAATAAATGGTCAAGTGCATTGGCATATGATGAAATGAACATTCATGTAAAAAGGGGTATGTAATTATGAAGAGAAAATGTGCTAATGTTAATTAATGTGGTGACAACATAATATGAGGCTAATGTAAAAGATGGGAGCAATCTTAAATGAGCCTAAGTAAACATTACGAAAACGTACTCACCTATGAGTTGAATGAAATAGAACTTTATACTGAGCACTGATAGACTAGCTATGAGCGGTGATGCCTTTTTTCGAGAAAGGTGGGGGTTCACGTAACTCACATGAGATTAGACTGTCCGGCATGCGGAGTATGGTTCTCCTTATATCTTCTAGTCTTTGAAGAGGTAAGCTAGAATTAAGTAATGACGCTAGGTTATTCTTGGTCATTGAACAACAAACCCGATGATAGTCTTAAACTACATCCTAGGTATGACTGGTGATTACACTAGTATATGAAAGAATGAAAAATGAAGTAAGTGTGAATGAATTAAGCAGACGCTGTGTTATCTAAAGAAGGCTCCCTAGTTGAGGTCTCCTATGTTGATCCGTCATTTTGGGAAGTCCTAATGTCAACTTCATGATTCCAAGGTCTCATGGAATATGAAAGAATGATATGAACTACGTGATATGATATGTGAAATATGCTATGTACAGTTTGTAAAATGATAAATTTGATGATGCATGTTAAACTCATGGAATGACTTCCATAATCCAAATTTGGCAAGTCCACAGACTTGACTTTCGATAAATCATCTTGTTAAGAAATATTTATTATTACTCATTCAAGTCCTTGGTGTGTGCTTTCATATGCCCATATTTAGTACAAGTGTGTACTAATACCATACAATTATCTATTTTTAGGTGCAAGCACAGGTGGATGTTATATCATACGGTACAATGTTATAGTTATCCGTACGTGGAGATTTCATCCGGACTTGGTAAGCCATCATGCTTTCGAGGTTGTCTACTACTATTATCTAGCTTAGATGTAATCCTTAGCTAGTGGAGCATGTTACACTGGTGTTTTATTTCCCACTTCATTGCAGATTTTGTATTGGTGTTGTTTAAACAGGTACACATTTAATGCAGCTATGAACTACTTCTTTCATTTGATGATCTTAATATTAGATGGTTACATTTATGATTTTAAGTAGAATGTCTTATACGAATGTTAAATAACAAAAATTTCAAATTTTTGCTAAAATTAACCTAGATGCAGTAACAATTATGTATGTAGGCTTGTTTGCGTCCTCTAGTTTCCAACTCAACTGCTCCATGAGGGAATAGTTGGGTAACCAAGTAAGGATCAGTCCATTTGGGCTTGAGCTTGCCCGGAAACAAGCGCAACCTAGAATGAATAAAAGACACTTGAATCCCCAACCCTAACTCTCGTTTTTTTTAAATTTTAGGTCATGGTACTCTTCATCTTTTCTTTGTAGAGGGCTGAGCTTCTCATAAGCTTTTTAGAAAAATTCAATCGAGTTCATTAACCACGTTAACCGTTGTTCTGCACGTTCGTTCCAATCGATTTTCAGCTCTTCATACGCCCACATGGCTTTTGCTATAATTCAACCGGAAGATACAAGTTTCCATTACAAATTTGTATGGGGACTACCTATGGGAGTCTTCTACGCGTCCGGTAATCCACAGAGCATCATCAAGCCTCCTTGACCAATCCGTTCTACTGCATTCACGTGTTTTTTTTTTTTGACAATATCTTGTTTGATCTCCTTATTGACACTTCACATGCCCCACTAGTTTGAGGGTGGTAAGGATTGGCCACTTATGGAGAACCCCATATTTCTCCATTATCCCTTGAACAATCTTGTTGCAAAAGTGGAAGCCCCCCATCACTAATAATTGCCCTTGGGTGCCGAAAACGATAGAATATATTCCTTTTTTAAGCAACGTGTGACACTCTCCCTTCATTGTTGTGAGAGGCGATACTTCCACCCATTAATCTAATCAACAACCGCTACTAAATATACTTCAATTCAATTTGAACTCACAAAAGGGCCCATAAAGTCAATACCGCAAACATCAAATAACCAATCACAAGAATGGGGTTTAGAGGATATCTTGCTTTCTTGAAATGCCGCCATCTCTTGAATCTATCACATGCTTACAAACTCATGAGCATCTTGATGAAGGGTTGGCATATAACCACACTGTAATATCTTATGAGCGGTTTCGGATACCACTATGATGCTACCAATGGGTGAGGAATGGCATCCTCCAAAACACTCTACATCTCCACCTTCTAGCAGCACAACGCGAATAAGCCCGTCGCACAACTCCTATATAAATATGGTTCATCCCAAAAGAACTTCCTTCCCATCGTACATGAACTTTTTCTTTGAATTGAAAGGACAATTGATGAACAATATCCTGCCAAGATATTTCGCGAAATCTGGCGACCCGGAATCAAGTCTTTGAGGCAGCCAATACATGCTCATCAGGGAAAGTATCATCAATATTAGTTTTATCCCCTGACTCTCTCATAGCTTCATCTTCTAGTCGAGCAAGTGATCGGCAACTTGATTTTCGGTCCCTTTTTCTATCCCTCACTTCAAAGTAAGATTCTTGTAGCAATAATCCCCAACGAATCAACCTCGGTTTATATCTCAATGTTGAATGGTCAGTATGCACTATAACTCTAGTACCTAGCAAAGACTATTGCAAGGAGTTCTTGCTCAGTCACTGTGTAGTTCTTCTGAGCTTTATTTAGGGCTTTACTAGCATAGTAAATGGGGTGAGGATTTTGTTCTTTTTCTTTGTCCCCATACTACACCAGAGCAACCCCATCGCATCGCACATCAATCACATGGACTGTTTCCAAATCTGGAGAAATAATGATAGTTTAGACAACCCAATTTTTCTTTTAGCTCGCCGAATCTTTAAGACAAGATTCCTCACAATAAAATTGAACAATCTTTCTCTCCATCAGTTTGCACAACGGAATGTGAATTTTTGAAAATCATTAGGATCTCTGGTAAAAACCTGCATTCTCAGAGATGCTTCTAATACCTTTACAGAGATAGTTGGGGGAAGTCTCTCTATTACCTTGACTTTAGCTCGATCAATCTCTATCCTTTTCTTTCTGAAATGCGATGACCCAAACAACTAACCTCTTTAAATAACCCTGAAGTGGCATTTTCCCCAATTTAGTACTAAATTGCAGTCTTCACACTCTTAATGACCTTAGATAAATTGTTCAAACACCCGCTCGAATGAATCACCACCACAACAAATATCAATCCATCGACAAATTCTATAGTATTTCCACCACCATGTTCGGAGAATATTGACATTATACATCTATGATATGTGGCGGGTGCCATTGCACAACCCAAACCGACATTCTTTTGAACGCAAAGGTCCATATGGACAACTAAAGTGGTTTTCTCTTGAGCTCTGGTTCAATAGAAATCTAATTATACCCCTATAACCATCAAAGAAATAGTACCAAACCTTTTCCAGCAAGTCCCTAGCCACATCTGATCCATGAAGAGGGCATATAGGAAAATGGTCTTTTTCAGTCCATGCATTTAATTTGCGGGTAATCCATACACAACCCTCCATCCAGTAACCGGTCCTGAATGGAATAAGTT
Organism: Solanum habrochaites; assembly: GCA_027704765.1. Lineage (NCBI taxonomy): Eukaryota > Viridiplantae > Streptophyta > Magnoliopsida > Solanales > Solanaceae > Solanum > Solanum habrochaites. The sequence goes on from JAKWJA010002491.1 coordinate 40,816,513, forward strand.
CAATTTTTCTCATTGTGACCACAGTCATTCCCTTTCTGAGGTTACACCCTGAACGGGCATACCCCACTACTATCGGTGATCGGATAGATTTCTCCTCATCCAACCACTTATGATGTCCTTCTTCACACCTCTTGCATAGGTTTGATTTAAGCATCTCTGGTGGTCAATACTTGGCTTATGATCGGGCAATAGTTGGATTTTATGAGAACCAATCCCAGGAGATCCCAATTAATAATCACAATAGTTTTCACCCAATAGCTCTTAGAACCTTTTGTACACTTCCCCAAACTCTCAACTTGTTGTTCATTCAGGTTTGATGCAATGATTACCAGCAAAGTGTAACCATTCCCAAAGAATCATACCTGAGATGAGTGGGAAGAGATTTTAGTTCTAACTTTAGAGCCTCCTCTATAGATTGTTTCGCGGGTGGACACTCGCAATTCTACATGTGTAACTCATATTTCTTCGGTTTAAACCAAACATTACCTCGATAAATAGCTGCGACTAATGACTCATACTCTTCAATGCAATCGTTATCAAAATTCATTAACACTGCCGCTAATACTTCTACATGTAGACGTTCTTCTATTTGTGTCTCACATGACTCACCAACGTTGTAGAATATAGCAGATACCGATTGGAGCTCACTACTCTACCTCCTGGACCTACAAATGTCAAAGGTCACTTCCTCATTGTTCAATCAAAATTTAATCTGCCCCTTTTCCGTATCTACTAAGGCTCTTCCCGTAGCAAGGAATGGCCTTCCAAGAATAATGGGTACTTCAAAATCGACTTCACAATCAAGAATAACAAATTCTGCCAGAAATATGAACGACTCCACTTTTACTAACACATCATGGAGTATCCCGATAGGCCTTTTTATTATTTGATCGGCAATCAATAGCCGCATCGCAGTGGGCTTTGGATCACCCAACCCCAACTTCTTATAAATCGAGAGGGGCATGAGATTTATTTTTGCCCCAAGATCACACACTACTTTCGCAAAATGTAATAGCCCGTTTGTACAAGGAATAGTGAATGCACCTACATCTTCTATTTTTTGAACAAGAGATCTTGTAGAAATAGCACTACAATGTTGCATTCTGTCATCATCCTCAAAAGTTACCGATCATTTCTTTGTAACCAGATCTTTCATAACTTTGCATAACCGTCCAATTTGTTCTAAATCTTCTATCTCCAAATGACATTGAATAGAAATTTCTTCAACATTTTTATAAATGCTTACATTTTGTTTACGCATCCTCGGTCTTTTTCACTAATCCTTCTTTGAGTAAATGGGGGGGTCTAGGCATGGGAGTTACCTTTTTAGTTAAGCACCTCAAAACTTCAACATCTTTTCCAGTGTTATCTTATACTTCACCTTAACCTCTACCACTTATCATCTTTGTGTCAACCTTTTTCCCTCATTAACGGCATAAGGTGATCAGTTTGCTTACAACCCGCGAGTAGTGTTGTCAATACAATGTCCCTTTCATTTTTTAGATTTTGACTAGTGTTTCTAGGAGAGTGGCCCGGTTGCCGTGTGTCACAGTCGCCGTCATTGGGGGCAATTGTAACTCAAGATGCTTAATGCTATTGCATGTGTATCGACTTCTGCCCAATCCCCCTAACTCATTCTCAACTCTTTATGTTTCTCATCACTGCATCCGACCTCCTTATCATTTTTATGCAACATATCTCAACTCGCGCCACACTACCTCCACCATCCCTAGGATACTCACGATTTTTGAGGAGGAAAATAGGGCACATTTCCTAATCATTTCTATACCATATTAACCGCTGTTTAAGTTGTTGCGGCGGTTGTAATTTCCTTCTCGGAACATAAATGAACCCTCACGATTATGTTACTAGATCCGACCTTGGTTCCCTTGAACCTTGGGTGCCAATTCTCCTGATTACAACAGCCTTGGGCACTCGATCGGAAACCCCCCCTCACTCATTTACCGATAGGAATCCTCCTCATATAGCCTTCGTCATTTTTGTGGTGGTGGTTTGACAAGTCGTTGACTGCATTTATCTTTCTACAACCCCCATTGCCATATTTTAATACCAACCCAGCTCATTCCTCATCTGAGCCCTCTCTTCACGAATCTCTTGTGGATGGGTTTGTGAGTGGATTGCACTGCGAAGGTATTCTAACATACCCTGAATTCCTAGTTGCTCCAAGCTTTAATTATTCCTTGAGATTTTCTCTAACTTTTTGGCAATCTCTGCATAAGGACACTCCCCATAAGAACCACCTATTATAGTATCCAACACCGCTTTATTATTATCATCCTGTCCTCGATAGAAGTATTCCTTCAATGACTCATCATCTACATGGTGATTGGGGACGCTTCTCTAAAACGAGGTGAATCTATATTAAGAACTACTAACTGGCTCTCCTGGTAGTGACACAAACTTGTTCACTCTGTCTTTGTGGTTTAGTATCTTGGAGACCGGGTAATAGCGTGCTAAGAAAACGTCCCTTAGTTGGCTTCAAGAGAAAACTGAGTTATAAGGGAGCTTAGTGAACCAAATAGCAGCCTCTCCCGTCCCTATTACATCCAAGTCCAAGTCAGGCCTCCCTTCATAGATTTTACACACTGCCCTTACCTTAGCTACATGGACATGTGAATCCTCAAAAGGTAGCCCTGAAAACAAACCTCTGGCAGTGAGAATTTGCATCAGGCTACAAGTTACCACAAAGGTGTGTCCTGGTGGTAGAAGGGGGCAAGACAAGTGGCCCATCGGAGTCTGCTATGTTGTCATAGACTCTGTAGTATTCTTGGGGCCGTGGAGCGGGATTTTGTCCCCTCTGTTGGTTTTCACTCGGAGCATTGGGTAACAACTAACCATGAACATCAACCGGAGCTGGAATGTTCTACCTAGTTTGGTCATCATCATAATACCCAGTTTTTTTGATTCTGTTTCATATTGTAACGCTTTCTTAATTCGTCATCGGAGGGAAACAGGGTTCGCTTCCTCTCCGTGGTATTTGGCATAAAAGAAAGATAGTTTTCTGCCATAATAAAAAAAAACAGAAACAAGTACAATTAAGAATATCGACTAAACTATATAATATGCCTTAAGTTAATCTAAAAGCCTACTTTTACCCGGCAGCCGGCGCCAAAATTTGATCGCTCAAACTTACTTCTAAATAAGAAGTCAAGCGGTCGTATCAACTAAAGAACCCAAACTAATTGAGGTTAGGATCGGTTCCCAACGAGGAAAATAGTTCATCAGACTTAATTTCAATCTTTTAATTACTACTATTTTAGTCACTTATTCCTTGGCAAACAAAGCAATAAAAGGGGGGGGGGGTTATTTCTAAATGAATGAAAATACAGCTAAATTAATGGAGACACTAGCAGATTCAAATGTTGGGAGTTTAATCAATTAAAAAAGTAACTAGGGTTTACTGTTCCACCAGGTTCGTAATTTGATATTCTAACTATAAACTTCTTTCCTAAATCCGTGTTCCGGCATCTAGAAAATTTCACCTCCCAACTCGCACCTTGGTCCGGCTACGTGTGATGGCTATACTAACCCTTTGCCTTTACCTCATATTAAGCTTGTATTCGATATTTGAACTTAGGTTATTACCGTCGTACCATCAATACTAGCCTATTTAGATAGTATAACACTAAATTATGTGATAATTATTTTCCTATTATCTACCTCCTCTGGTCCGGCAGAGCATTAGCGAGTTCTAAAACGTTGGCATGCGTTAAAAAGACTTCTAAGCGAGAATTTCAATACATTCAAGACCACTAGTCTAGAATTGTTATTGTAGTTATGTTTTACCTCATTAGTCGCCTATGTTCCCACAACCTAGTTATGGCGTTTTAGTTACCCATAGCATAATCTTATTCATATTTGATATAAGAATTCATGCACTTACTTCAATGAGAAAGAATAAAATCCAGAAATTTAGTTGATTAATAGACAAAATCACCAACAATCAACTCCAGAGAAAAGTGTAATAAACCAAAGTGTAATAATCAAAACGATCTCCTCACAAAGAATCTAACATAAATGTGTCTAACCACCAAAAGTCTCACAACCAAGAGTCTGACCCCAAAATGAGGTTTTTCAAACTATTTATAAAAAACAAAAACCTAATCAAAGAAGGACTCTATTTGCTGGAAATCTGTCAAAACGCGGCTGGGTCGACGGACCTTGCGACGGGTCATCGTGGTCACGACGGGCCGTCATGGACTTCGTCGTCCCATACTTTGCAAATTCTTATGCTTCTCTCTTCATTTCCCTCGACAGCAGGTATGACGGATCATCACATGTATGACGGTCCGTCGAAGGTCTTCGTTCCATAACACTTAAACTCTTTGAAATTTGGGTACAAGGACTACTTCTTTGATATTCACGAAGAACCAGCAATACGGACCGTCATGGCTACGACGGTCCGTCACGCAATTCCTAACCCCACACTTGGTTAGACTTCCCCATCTTCCTTCAGCAGCTTCACTATGATGCCACCAACGGACTGTCACAGGCACGACGGACCGTCACAAGCTCCGTAGGTGGTACTTTTCTGCATTTCTTGCTCAAAAACTTTCGCGTTCATCTTTAGACAGATTTCCTGCAAATAAAGATAAAATTACATAAAAATTAATACAAAAAGTCTTTTTGACACACGCTAAACTTAATAAAAAAGCATTAAAAATACCGTGAAACCACAGTATATCACGTGCTGACAATTTGTTAAGCTATATAGTTGATAGTCCCACGTAGGCTGAAAAGGGGTAGAAAATTATTTATAAAATAAGTTTGGGGGAGGATACAATATGAAGAATCTCGCCATTTGAAATTACTCATAAGAAGTTAATAATTGGAAAAATTATTTTCTAGGAAAGAAGAAAAATCTGGAAATTTTGTTACGTTAGAATAAGTTAAGGTTTGGACAACTTCAAATGGTCATAACTCCTAGATCAGAAGATAGGTGTATTTCTAGATATGATTAGAAATATCTTGGAATAACCTTTCCAATTCAGCCAAGTTTGCGTGATTCCGAGTTCGTAGAGTATGTTATGCTCTTTAGAATTTTGTTATTCGAATAAGGAAATGTCTAAACCGGATTTTAGAAGGGTAGTTTGGTCTTTTTCTTGACCTTTATTTTGATTCATTTTTGGTAATTACTTAGGGGTATAAACTGAACTTATTAAGTTTATGCTTTTAAAAAATAGTTTTAGGGTTTACGGAGAAAGATTTCAAGAGAAATGAGACGAGGAAAAGCAAGATTCTCCAAGAACATTCGATTTTGGTTGTGGAATTCACCAAGGAATTTATCCTACAAGGTATGTGAGTCTATCATAGCATTGGGTTCATTCACCCGTGCGCCAAACATGTTTATTTCAAAGAAATTCGTCCTAAAAGTGTTTTGAAGTTTATGTTCTTGTTATGTATTCTTAAATTTGAATACCATTCTTGAATTGGGATGAATTGAAGAGTTTGTGAAATCTTTACAATGAGTTTAGAGTTGTTTTAAGGTAGATTCTTGGGTACATATGCTAGGTATCAGAATCTAAAATGAATTTGAGAACGCTAGTCGAGTTTAGGCGAATTGGGGCAGCAACACGAAGAGGAAAACAATCAGACAAGGAACAGGTACCAGGTCCGCGTCATGGACCTATTCCCTCAATCAAAAAAAAATAGTTCCACATCGTGGTCCGGACGCGGTCTCCACTATCTGAAAATTTAATTTTACGAGCAAATATTTTAATGCAACTTCAATTCGCAGACTTTTTCCAAGACGATAATTTTGAGACCTTTTTCATGTTTAGCTATCCAAAAACATTTCCAAACATCATAAGATCATTCCTATCACAAATCATAATCCTTGAATCCATAATTCAATTCAAGCAGAGTTAAGAGTCATATTTAAAAGTTAAGAAACAAGTCAAAAGAAGTTTATAAATTTTTCAAGAGTCTTTGACAAATGTTTAAACTTTGTTTCAAGATTTAAGTTCCAAATTAAGTAAAGAGTAAAGTATTGAAGTTCATTTATTCAAAGAAAAATATTGGAACTAAGTATTCCCAAGAAGTTTAAAATGTTTTTAGATTTGAGAAAGAAATGGAACATCGATTCCACGAGAACCTTTAAGCTATGTTTTGAGTAATTATATCAAACCAAAGAAAGAGTTTTGTTTTTAAAAACACATGATCTAACATATTTTTGGAGTAGTATTGAACACCGATATGGGGATGCAAGTTCATATTAACTTAAGTCTCCATACACCATGTATTCATCAAGAGTAGTAAAGGATCATACGTTTTAGATGACTCCATAATATGCTTTTATCATAAGCTAGTGGATCTACTAAGTTAAGTAGTTATATGACGACAAAGTATCTGATAGTTCTGGCTGCGTGGGCAAGATGTTGTATCACCACTTAGGCGCATAGTGGTGGTTGTCGATTAAACAATCTCCCACGAAAACTATATTACTTTATTATATGAGTAACGTTGAGTTTATTACTGAATTTTCATTAACGAAGTAAGATGTTTTTTCTTTTTTTATAAATCTTTTCACATATTACATGTGTTTCATTGTTTTATTTTGAGTTAAGTTATTCATTAGTTGAGAAGAGTCAAGGTAAGTTTTCTTTTAGAATCATTAAAGCCTATAAATTATTTAGCATTCCAACTCACATACTCGTAGATTCAATGTAATAATGTCAGTTGGCCTGCATCGTATCATGATGTGAACGCATGTAACCAGGATTAGCACGGAACGCCTCGTTGATCCAGTTGAGTACTCGGAGTCTGTTAGTGAGCCTCCTTGCATTCTGAAGACTCCTTTTACTTTGTATTTAGTATTTTGTTGTTATGATCAGTGATCTTTTCTAGGCATCCCTCCTTGTTTTAAAGTCTTCATAGACAATTAGTAGTCCAGTTGTCTTTGCATTATATGTTTTTTAAAGACTTAAGTTGCCATATTGGATAAGTTTTATATCTCTTTAAAGTTATATTTTGAGATTTTTTTGTTAAGTATTTCACTGAGTAAGTAATTCAGGCCAAGGGTTTGCTTAAGGACAACAATGGCTTTGGAGTGCCATCCAAGTCTAGGGTGTAGGCTCGAGGTATGACATAATAGGACCTTAGTATAGTATAAGTGTGTCTCTTTGGGATTCCGGGCATAGGTTGAGGGGGTACTTACGCATTTTTCCTATATATTATTATAATGTGGTAACCAAGTCAATTTTATGTGTATCTTAACTAATTTCATACGATATATGTTACCTTATAACAGTAATAAAAACTAGATAACTCTATTCACAGTGCTAGAAGATGGGAAAATCATAGATCTTGTGGTTTTCAAGCACTTTGTTAATGACTAGGTCACACGTTTAAATATTACATAATAAAATATTATAACTAAATAAAAATAAAATAACTTGTATGCTTTATGTGCGACAAAGTTACTAATAATTATTGGAATATCTTATTAACTAATTTGTGTCATTAATAACTTTACTCAATAGTTTACTAAAATATTTACTCGTGGCTATAACTCATAGCGAGTATAAGTGTGTGATATTTTCAATGTAAGTGTTTATATTTTATAGTACTAGAGATATATTCAAATATGAGGTATATTTTTGAAAAAAAAGTCAAATGTATATCCAAAAAAAATCTATGACAAAACTTGCGTGATAAAACTTCACCCAATAATGACTTGCCAAAAATATTTGTACATTTTTAACCAAACAAATGGCAAAACTTCACTCATAAATGACTTGCCAAAAAGATTTAGAAGATTGTGATCTAACACATGGAAAAATTTTACCGAAAAAATAATTTGCCAAAAATATTTAGAAATATATGGTTAAATGTTAGCCTTGCATTAGGTAAGTTGATCAATACTTTACCTATTTAAATTTAAAGTTCATATCTCATTACAAATTGAATATCAATTTTATTTTGCTTCTATAATTTTTTTCATGAAAAATATTTGATTTTATTACAATATTAGATTATAAAGTTCATGCTTCGTCGTAAAACAAATTCCTATACTTACAAATAATCGTGATATTTCATTCTTATAAACATCCTTTCTTTAAAAATATTGATCAATACTTTATATAAATGAAGGTTGTAATATGTCACATTTCAAAACTTGTTCATGCTTATACAAAAGGCTAGTGAATTTGATGTTCATGATGGAAATATGTTATGTCATCAAAAAATGGTTTTTTTAATTTGAAATATATAAAGTTAATTGATCATTTTTGAATTGATTAAAATAGTGAGTGAATGTACTGATTCTATTATCACTTATTTTAAAACTCCTAAGGTTGTTGATCTTGCTCACTTTGGTCAATAAGATGAGTATTTTTATTTATCATTATATTGCAGTTTAAAAATCAATCGATAATTTCAAATTGTTTGATAAAAATAACATTATTTGAATATCAACATTACATTCTAATTTACTAGCTTTGTTGTATAAGCCTGAATGATGTTTGAAAAATGTGACGTATTGATCATCTTCAATCTACAGGATTGTTGGCGTCCTTCCATCTATATACAGGTACGAATTTACTTCTTGTAACAATAAAATTTCTTGGAATTTTTATAATACCCAATTAGTTGGATATATGAATTTTCACATTATTGGTGAAGGTTCTAGATATTCTCCACCTTGTATTTATCCCCTCCCCATTTTTCTCTTCCCCTAATGCCTATGTAATTACAAAATTGATTGGGATAAAGAAAATCATTAAAAAATGTATCTCATTATTCGCATGAATTAATCACCAAACTATAACACCGATTGTGTGATTTTAAAGAGGAAATATCTATGATTGCCTATGTAATTACAAAATTGATTGGGAAAAAGAAAATCATTAAAAAATGTATCTCATTATTCACATGAATTAATAACCAAATTAGAACACCAATTGTGTGAGTTTAAAGAGGAAATATCTATGATTAGTTTAATTTGTTCAAGAAAATTCAAAAGTTTAGTATATTTTACTGCTAACAATGAAATTAGCTCTTAGTATTGCACGAATACATATATATACATACATAATATATAATACATACATACATACATACATACATACATACATACACATACATACATACAGACATACATACATACATACATCAGATAGATATATATATATATAATAGATAATATATATATTAATATATATATATATTATATATATGTATGTATGTATGTTCGATGCAAGACTAAGAGCTAATTTGTTGTAGCAGTAAAATATACTAAACATTTGAATTTTCTACATATATATACATATATATATACACACACACACAACCACACACCCAAAATTCCCCGAAGAAGGATAAGATGTAGCAAATACAATCTAATTTTTGTATGCAGAATCAATCCTTAAGAGAACTTTTTCTATCATAATTTCTTATGACAAGTCAATGTTCAACAAAAACAATTAATTTTGATGATTTACAAAGAAGATAAAATTCTACAAATGATTATCAAAGTAAAGTTGCGTGAGAATAAATTAGAACCTACGTAAGGTTCTATAAAAGGAGTAGCCAACCTGTTGAAGAGGCACTTTCAGATTCAATTAGGTTTTTAGGACATGCAAAACTCGATGACTATAAAAAGATAAAGTTGAATAATGAAACTTTAGATTTTGCACAAAATGTATATCTTTGTTTTCAGCAAAAGGCAAGAAGTGGCAGAAGGAGCGTACAATGATAGAAGAAAGAAGAACTAGAGTCAGGTTCTCATTCTAAATAAGTTTATTATTAAAGTATGATTATTGAGTTGTAATAATCCTAAGTTTGAAAGTGAGTCTGTGAGAATTGTAACAAGAAGTTGTTCCGTCTTCTTGGAGAGTAAATATAACAGTTATAGTGATACGTTGGAGTTGAGGTACTAGAGTTAGTTTCTTAGATTTTAGAGTTGTACCTGAAGCCACTCTTTGAAGTTAGTGAGAAGTTGTTGAAAATCCTACAGGATACAGGTCATGGTTTTTATTTCCTTGACTAAGGAGGTTTTCCCTAATAAAATTTTATTATTTTGTATTAAGACATTATGTAAAGTACTACAAGAACCAGGTTCTTATATCCAATTGGTGATACAAATTTCATCACTTTTATGTCCTCAAAAACTATTTAATCATGTTTTTATAATATTTCCTTTTACATGTTTCATACGCCCTCCATTCCATATTAACTTAAGCTTAGAGATGTTTCACGCCCTTTAAGAATAGTAGGTTAGGACCAAAATTGAACATAATTTTCCATTTTTATCCTTATTAATTATTGTCAAAATTAACTAAACATTAATTATAGTATCTTATTCTAATATTCACTTAAATGGTAAAATTGGAAGAATATTTTAAAAATAGTCTTTAAGATTGAAAACTTAAGTTAATTTGAAAAATGAAAAAAGCCTCAAAGCTTAAGTTAATATAACTTTTTGACTCGTCATTTTCAATATTCACACAAATCAATTATTAAATTATATTCATTTTATCTATCAAATTCAATGTTCAATTTGGACGAGATATGTTTATTTTTAATATATAATTATAAATGAATAATTAGCGAAAAGTAAAAGAAATTATCCGGTTGAATTCTCAATTTTTAAATTAAGTTTCTGAAAGTACCAATGTCCAAATTTTCAAAATGACTTAGGTGTATTTCTGAAAGTACCATTGGCAAAGGAAATTTTTCTAAACTTTTGAACAACTTTACCAACAATTAGCTGTTATAAGAAAAAATTTTAAATTTGTATAGGTTTTTAGAACATTTCTACAGGGCATAAGAAATTTTTCTAAACCTTTGAGGAACTTTACCAATTATCTACTGTTATAAGAAAAAAAAAGTGAATTCTTTTAGGTTTTTAGAACATTTCTAGAAAAAATAAATTACATTATCACATTTCTAAAAAATTGTCAATATAGAATTATTGATTAAAAATATCTTGATATATAATTATTTTAATCTTTTACATAATTAATCATATTTTAAGTTTGATGCTATAATTATCTTGTTAAAATTGAGTAATGTTTTTATTTAGAGATTAAACATTAGTTTTTCTTTTTTTAAAACATAAAAAATACGGAATCTGATAATTTTATGGTTATCATAACTCCTTGTGTTAAATTATTTATGTGAAAGTTTTTTATAATAAATATTAGTTATAAATTAGTAAGGCCGTTAAAAAATGAGCAACAACATAGATAATATTTTTTTGGAGACAATCTACTTTTCTAAGGTCAAATGTTCACCACTTTTCGTCATTAACACTTTGTTATTCTATAAAAACATTATAGAAGGATAAAAATATATTTGGATCGACAGCAAAAAAATTGTTGACCTTTATAGAAATTCATACTTCATTAAACTGCGAAAGGCCTTTCGGATGCTTTATCAATGCAACTTTACGACTTTTTCAGAAATATTCATGTATGATTGTTGCATTATGAAAGCACACATAGATTAAATTTTGGATTCTACACTCATGTTAAAGGAACATTCTCGAATATTAAAAAATTAAAAATGAGTCTAAATCGAGATAATTCAAACGGTCAACAATGACTTGAGACATGAAGGACAACAAATCTATGTTAACAGACATATCTTTTGTAGCTTAAGATATTAATTTTATTTAATTTTCATGTTTTTCAATGAAGCTTCACTAAAATAGTCATAAACTACACCAAAAATATTTAGAAGAGCCGATTGAGAAAGAAAAAAAATATTAAAAGGACGAAGATCTTTGTCATAGTAAGAATACATACATACCAAAAAAAAAATTACAATTGTAAGGAGACAACAAAAGAGTGAGAATAGCATATTAAAGGGAGTAAACTATGAAAATCCAATGATGATGATAAATAATTCCAACCAGAAAAGTTCATATGTTTTGAAATAAAACACCACTAAAAAATTGACTAACTTTAATTAACTTTCAATCCATAGAGTACTCATAAAATCAACTGATAAAATTTAGTAAAAACAGACAAGAACATAAAAGCAAAAAATATGGGCATCTAAAGTTATTAACTCTCAGGGAATTTTCCGAAAAACACATTTCCGAAGAACACAAAATCATATCCTTGTTTGTGAAAGAATAACATTGTTGATAAAGAAATTTGAGATTTGTAAGGGCTTTTATTATTGTACCTTCAACAATTCCAATAAAGAAATCTTTCTTGAATATTCAATTAACATTTGTTATTTAATCAGTACTAACAAATATTTATAATAATAACTTTGCATAAACATAAACAACAAAGTTTAAAGCAAATATTCAAAACAAACAATTAATAATACAAGCATAAACTAATTATTGTAAAAAACATTCCATGATAAGCAATAATATAATGAAACAAATTGACCTCGCCGAATGCACAATATATCCTCTATTTATAGACAACAAAGGGTAGTGTAAAAATATGATTATTGTCATGCCCCGAGCTACCCAAAGACGCGGACACAGATGCTGGGACCACAAGTGATCCCAAGCTAACCCTGTTGGCATGGTCATGAGCATACTAAAGATAATAAATTGATGCGGAAGCTAAATCATAATTAAATCTGAAAATATGGGGAATACCCATATTCTATAGTTGAGATATTTGAAAACAATGAGCTTAATACAAAAGAAATATTAACTCAATACTAAGATGAATCTAACTATGTCTAAAAATAGCCATTAAACAGGACTAGAAATACTGGGACAAGCCCCAACTAAATCTAGCAAAAACTGAAACTAAATGACTAAGACTGAAATGAAACTCATGATTGTTATCCTCGAAGAATGAGGACTCACCACTGAATCTGCTGAATTGGAGATCAGAAAATCGATGCGTGATCTGGATGCTGAGAACCTGAACCTAGATCACAAGAAGATGTAGCGCACGTATGCGTCAGAACTTGAAAGGTGCCGAGCATGACAGATAGAGTAATACTGAAATAAAACATAACTAAACAAGCATAAAAGCAAGTATAATAATCTGAACATGATATACTGAATTTCAGAGCTAACTGAATGCAATGACCAATTTATAACATGCTGAAACTGAATACTGAGTATACTGATAAATGGTCAATGCAGAGAGTATGACTGATCTGTGGGGGATACTAATAACAGATAATAAAACCACATGATCTAAATGTGGAGTCCGATGTATACTCCCCATGAGAGGACCCAATATACCCTGCCAAAGTTATAAAGGCGTTCCTGCATAATCACTAAACTGATTTCCCACAGAGGGGACTTACAACCTACTTAGCTAGTAGTTCTAGAACTATTGGGTACGCTAAACCCTAGTCCAATTCGGTATTATGTTACTCTTAATGAATTCTTTAAATTAACTTATTATGTCTGAGTTTCTGTAAATACTGGATAGCTCAAAAATGAACATGCAGCGGAAGAATGCAACAACTAATGCGGTCATTATGCTTTTATCACTATGCATTTATATCAGAATTGTCCTGAAAATCCGACCTAGCTGTTCATTTCAAGAACTAAAGAAATACAATGTCTAGGTTCTGACATTCCAATACGATCAGCTGAGTTAATACAATTCTAATATTATTTTGAAAATAAAACTAATTATTTAATAAAGTTCTGTTTGAATTTCTAATAACTTCAGATCTAATCATTATATGGGAATACAGCATTTGCTATGAAAAACTAGGACCCAATGGTGAATAGGGAACCTCTGTGAAATCCCACACATACCTGGCGTAACATCTATGGAAACTACTTAAGTTTTGGCTGGAACTTGCTGGACACGTGTTTTTGTTGTTTGTTTCTTGACTAGGTTCTTAAGCTTTTTCCATCCTTTCTTACCTCTAGTTCTAACTTTTCATTCATGATTTGACTTAGATATGTTTTAAATTATGTTCGAAGGCTAAAATACTAAAAAATTTATTTTTGGCTCAAAACGACGTAACTTAGGGTTTAAAACAGGGGGGAAATGTCCAAAAAGACCTATGGTAAGGTTGTTGTCGGACCAAACGACGGCCAAGCCTGACGGTCCGTCGTCTGCCCGAACGCCCTTTTTTGTGGTCTTAATTCCTTTCTTTATTGTCTGTTCGACCAGCCTTGACTAAAATTGGCATACTTTTTACTTTGGAGATATTTTTAGCCAGGTCGGTGCTATGGAAATATAATTCAATTATCTATGGCGTGTGTACGTCATGGAACCCCTAATATCATTTGTGATAAGAGTGTATGATCATATTTAAGTTTGGGCCCAATTGCATTTCTTCTTCTTAACTGTTGCAAATTTTCAACCTACGACGTGCTAGTCATCCCTAGACTCTTGTCAGACGCGGGGTGGCGGGCTTTCTCCCACCCCTCTTGCCCCCCCCTCGCCGGTCACCGGTTCCTGACCATCGCCTACTCTAGGGACTGTCATTTCGTCCGTCGTCCAAGACGTACCCAATTTTTTAAGGGCGAAATTTTGGGGAGTTCTCCTGATCCCATCGACGTGTGTGCGGGATTACCGTGGGTCAAGGTATGTCCGTCATGCCAAAACACCGTTGTTGCCCTAAAGAGTTTTCTCTAACAACTTGGTTTGGGTTCTGTTTTGGCTACGTGGTGTTGACATTACTCGCCCCTTGGAAATTAATGCTCGAATGAAGACTAAACTCCTTAAATAGAGGGAGAGAGTTTTTGTAAACCCTTCTACTAAAAATTGAGAACTTAGTTCTAATTGAACTGAGTTCCGATACTATGCAAATACGCGTGAAAATGCAAGTATAAACAGGGACATGATTTCTAAGTACCGAATTACATGCTTAACGACTGAAAAACGGAAGAGGAACTATTAACCTCGGCGGAATGGAATTGTAAGAAAGAGGTGAAGATACTCGGCTTTCTTCACTGGTTGGCTTCTACTTTCCAGTAGCTCCTCTACGGACTGACTAGTCCATAAAACTTGACTGAAGCGACTTCTTATTTCTCAACCTTGTTAAACTGTACTGTCAAGAATCTCAACTGGGACATAGTACCCTCATAAGAAAGACTATATTTCACGTCACACTCTCTAAAGGCACTGACCGAGTTGCATGCAAATCAAAACCCACAGACTTCCTTCAAGAGTGAGATGTGAAGAACCGGATTGCATTTCTGCTAATTCTGCTGGCAACTCTTACCATCTGCCACCTTGCCAACCCTTAGCAGATCTTGAAGGGCCTACATATCCTAGGACTAAGATCCTCCCTTTATTTACATTACAGAATCTCATCACCCCCCTTTCATAGGTGAGGACTTCAGAAAAACCCATCATCAACTTGAACTCTAGTTCCCTTCTCTCCTTAGATACAATTTCATAAGCTTTTGACCTTTGGCTTTCTTAAGTCTATCTCTAATGAGTTGCACTTTCTCCATAGCATAAGAATAATTTGTCCCTTCAAAGTTGTTTTCATTCACCATTCAAATCAAAACCAACCCACATAGATCTACATCTACGCCCATATAAGTCTCATAGAGGGCCTGAATGATGGAATGTTAGCTATTATTGTAGCAAACTCATAAAAGGAAGGTATCATCTTAATACCTTTCAATTCACAGACAGATCTCCACATATCCTCTAAGTTCTGAATGGTACACTCTGCTGCCTATCCGTCTGTGGATGAAAAATGTTGTCTAATTTAAAATTGAGTACCCAAGAACCTTTCTGAAATGACTCCAAGATGACAGGTAAACTAGGACCTCTATATGAGATTATAGACAAAGAACCCCATGTAAACCTCACAAAATAATTAATGTAAAGCCTTGTATAGTCTTTTCTGCCGAATATGTAGTCTTGACCCGCCAAAAAGCGAGAAGACTTAGAGTCACTGATCAACTATCATCCAAATGAAGTCTGCTGTTCTGCTAGTACGCGTAATTCTGTGATTAAGTCCATATTGATCACATCCACTTCCAGTAAAAATATTGATTTCTTTGGTCATACCCCTTGTTTGAGTTCTACCTTGACCTGGCTGTCACTTGGGGCACTTACTCCAAAGTCTTCTATATCCCTCTTCATGTTAATTCCAGCCAATAGTAGACTTCCCGAATCGCGGTACATCTTTAGTGCACCTGGATGAATGAATACCTACAGTTATGGGCTTGGGCTTCGCAGAATAGCTGCCTCACTCTCCCATATTAGGAACACACAATCTAACCCTCATAGCGGAGTACAACCATCTCCATCTCCCCTTAGGAGAAACCTCACTCTCTGATTGTGGATTGCACTCTTAAATTCAAGCAAAATTGGATCACGTGTCTTGCTTTTCTTAAACCCCCACTACAAGAGACTCTAACCCTATTCTGAACTGTTACACAATTGTCTATATGCTCATACGGAAAACTCCTAAAAGAGCCAGCCCTCGAACAATCCTTCAACTAGATCCCTTTTTCTTTTCTTCCTCAAAATGGGTCTAACATAACCCATTACATAATCTTCTTAGGGACTCTGCTACTTACATTCTTCTCCTACCGGAATGATATTTGCAAACTCATGTTATAATCCTATAAAGAATTCCAAGCCATCTCCTCTAGCGAAGACTCACGCTGTCTTGGTGAACACAATCTGAACGTCTTTTATTGTAAGTGAAAAAACATTTACGTAACACCATACAAGTAATGTGGTCCATATATTGAGTGCAAAACACCACGTGCTCTCTCTGCTTGGCAAGCTCAAGGTCAGGAGTTGATAGTTTCTTCTCATGCACCTTAATTTGCCTAGAAGCTAAGCTATCACCTTACCTTCACTGCATAAACACACACCAAAGCCAACACTCACACTGGGCTGTGTCGCATAGATCACCAAACCAACATCTGAACCCTCTGGAAGTTCAAGAAAGGAGTTGTAGTCCATCTAGTTTTCAAGTCTGCAAGTTTTTTCTCCACAATCATCTAACCATTGAAACTTGATCATACTTCTTCTTCTGAACAACCTAGTCCCAATGGTACAGGATTGGATGAAAATCCTTCCACAACCTTCTCTGAATAACTGCTAGACCTAAAAACTTCTAAGTATCTTAGCAGAGTAGGTCTGTGCCACTATTGAACTGCTTTTATCTTTCTGCGAATCCACTCGAATCCCTTCCTAGATAACAGTACAACAAAAGCCCAATGATTGCAACCAGAACTCACATTTACAAACTTAGCCATACTGGCGATCCTTGAGAGTCTGCAGAAGAATCTCAAATGACTTGCCTGTTTTTTCTCACTCCTAGAAGTCAATGAGGAATATCCTCATGAAGACGACACGACCAAGTCCAGTACTTTTGGAACCTGTGTTCATTAAATCCTTGAAGTTAAGGAGCATTATATGTCCCAATCACAATAATAAATATGATTCCATAATGACCATAACCATTTCCTGAAGGATAGTTTTCTTCGGAAGGCAACTAGATCTGAATTGAGCTAGATGATACAACCTGATATAAGGTCTATCTTTGAGAAACGGCTGCACACCCTGAAGTGATTGTCAAACAAGTCATCATCCTGGGGATGGGATAACTTGTTGTTAATTGTACTCTTGTCAGACTGTGTATAGTCCAATGCACTTCCTGAGAGAATCATCTTTCTTTCTTGCCTTACGTAACCACACTGTACACCCAAAGGTAAAATACTAGTCTGATGAAGCCCTTATCTAGAAATTTCTTTCACTTCTCGTTCAATTCCTTAAGCTCTGCTAGTCCATTCCTGTAAGGCAGGAATAGAATAGGCTGGGTACTGGAAGGATAATCAATTCCCAAAGTCGATTTCCCTATGGGAGGGACCTCTTGTAAGATATTTCTGGAAAATACTTCTAAGAAATTTCAGACTATCTGGAACTGACGCCAAAGTTTTGGGGTTTTAGGGCTAAATCTTACCCGAACTAGATGATATAGATAACCCTTAGATATCATCTTTCTGACCTTTAGGTAAGAAATAAATCGACCCATAGGCCCTTCCGTTCTAAGATTGGTTCGTCTAGAAACTTAAAAAGAACAATCCTCATTCTACAATTTACTGAGGCATAACATGAGTGTGACCAATCAATTCCTAGAATGACATTGAATTCTACCATTTCTAACTGTACTAATTTGCTGAGGTAACTTTCTGAGAGACCGTGACAGGGAAATTTTTGTATACCCGTCTAGCTATAACTGGGTCACCGACAAGAGTAGAGAGTAAGAAGGTTCTGAGAGAGTTTCTAGAATAACACTGAATTGGACTGCTATATTGAGTTATACAAGGCAAAGTCATCTCTATTGTTTTTTATCTTAGTAAATTCAACCACATGTGAGTCACATCCTTAAGGTGGTAGAATGCAAATTTCACCTATCACTACCAGTTACTTGTATCACACTCAATATTTTCTTGCATCACACTCAATATTTTCTTGACTTCATCAATGAACTTCATGGGACCTTACCAACTTGTGACCCTAATAACTTAGGCGGATTCATCCTAAAAAATCACTAACTCTGGCTGCCACTAATCGATCATTTCTATTAGTAGGAACTCGAATCTGCTAATTGTTCCAGGTTGTCATACTTTTAGACAAAAGTTGAACTGCCGTTCTGAAACTCTACATTAGAACTTCCTTATCTTGAACTAGATGAACTGCGTTAGCATTGCGTGCATTAGAAGTCCATGCCTAGTCGCTAATAGGAGGCTTGATCTAAAACGTATACTTCAAGCTAGATGGAATAATCTACTCATAGCACATACGAGTAACAGAAAGTGATATTTTTCCTAAAACCAAAAACTTTTTATCCTCCCTCTCATTACGTGGTGCACGTCACATCAAACCCTGAAAATGACTCCACTATTGCGGTCTTTTCAAACACCTCCTAAGACTCTTGAACCCTATTATGCTCTGATACCATTTTTGTCACGCTCACGAGCTACCCCTAGACCTGACCGGAACCTAGGACAACAATGATCCCAAGCTAACCCTACTTGCATGATCATGATTAATTCTAAAGATAATAAACTAATGTACAAGGCTAATAAACAATTAACAATCTGAAAGATGGGGAAACCCATATTCTCTAGCTTAATATTTGAAACATATTTAATACAAAGAAATATTAACTAATATTAATCTGAATCTAACAATGTCCGAAAATACATCTAACTGGACTAGAAATACTGGACAAGCCCCCTAAATTAAGAAAAAACGAAACTAAATGACTAACCTAGAATGAAACTCTGACTGTTTGTCCTCAAATGTGATGAAGGACTCACCACTGAATCTGTTGAGCGGAGATATAAATCAATCTATGTGTGATCTGATGCTGAGAACCTACCCACATCACGAGAAGATGTATCAACACGTATGCGTTAGTACTTAAGAGGTATGAGCATAGTAGGGAGAGTAAAGCTGAAATAAAACATACTAACAAGCATTAAGCAAGTAATAATATTTGAACATGATATAACTAAATTTCGGAGCAACTGAAGTCGACCAATTATAACATGCGAACCTTAATAACGGATTCTTACTGACTACAGGTCAATGGCTGAGAGTCTGACTGATCTGTGGGAGATACTCATAACCGATAATAACCCACATGATCTTATTGGATCTGATGTATCTCCTCATCCTAAAGGACCCCGATATCCCCTGCCAAAAGGTATAAAGGCTGCTGGCAGTAATCCCTAACACTATTGCCCACGAGTGGACTTACACAACCTACTTGGCTATAGTAGTTCTGGAACTTTGGGTATGCTAACCCTAGTCCAACTTGGGTATTATTATTACCGTAAGTGGTACCGCCAGCTGTAGGGGGGTAAGCCTCGATCTAATTTTGTAAGTTAACTGATATGTCTGAGTTTGTTTCTAATACTGTATACCTCAAAACTGAACATGTCAGATTGAGATGCAACAATTAATTTGGTCATTAGGCATTTATAACTGAGGCATGTATATCTGAAAGTGTCAATATTCTGACCTAGCATGTTAATTCAGAACTAAAAAAATATAAAGCTAGGGTTTCTGAAATTATGCGAAATCCTGGTAATAACCTGATCACTGATCATTTTTGGTGTGTGTGTGTGTGTGTGTTTGTGGGGTAGTGTGAGTGTGTGTGTGTGTGTGTCGCTTTGTTTATGTGTTGGTGCATGAGAGAAATAGAGAGAGAAGGAACCCTTACTATACCAAACTAACCGAACTACCCAACACTAATCAATTAAAAATTGGGAAAAGCATTCATTAACAAAACAAATTTGAATTCAAATACCTGAACCTAAATTCATGTACAAATCTCAACTAAATGTCTAACTAGGAACAAGGTGTACACCCCAACCCTAACAACACTTTATATTAATAGTTTTAGTCTGAAGAGAGTGCCCTTAAAAAAGACAACTCAAGGAAGCCTGCAAGAACTAGCTCAGCCTTTGATTCGAAACGATCACTGATATTCTAAATGAGGTATGTTAATAGCTATCGGAGGATTCCCTATACACAATTCAATGGTCTTCCCACGGAATTCAATTCAATGGTCCTCTTATGGAATCCACACTCAAACTGTTAGCATACCAGAACGTGGTATTCGATCCAAGTTAGTGCGCCGGAAGGTGACAGCAAATTTCATGTTTATGCTGGAACGTGGCAACCGATCCCATATGTATGCCAGAACGTGTCAATCACATCCAAGTATTTATTTTGGAACATGGACATATGATCCAAGTTAGTAATGTCGGAACGTGGAAATTCGATGACATTTACATACCACAATTAAAAACACAAGTACATCATCAGGATCATACAATAGAGATGATTAATGGCATACAATTATTCAATTATCCTCATTTATGATTAGGGTGATCAATTATGCAACATTTTCATTCATACATGCATTAGAAATGAAGATTACAAACTGTAATACCGAATGAATCACAACCACAACCTACCCTCGAAGCAAGCTGAATATCCCAAGCCTTGAAACTTCTCTACACAGATTCTCTCCACTCGTCCTAGGTCTACAATAATTAATATACGCAAGGATAAATAATCAAAGGTCTAATTATTTAGATTATATCATACCCAATAACCCAAGATCCATCCCTTTCCCATTTCAAGATTTTTTTTCTCTTTCTACGCTCTCTCTCTCTCTCTCTCTAAAATTTCGCTCCTAAGAATTCTGCCTAAGGGTCATAAGAGCGTAATATACAGTTCCACTGAAATGGCCATAGAGCCGCGCCGCCCGTCCTATGCCTCCAATCACATGAATATACCTACTAAGGAACACTAACCTTAGTCTCCAACAGAAAGCACCTCAAATTCCAAACACAACCTAACTCCGGCAACTCCTCGAATTTGAATCAAAACGCAGTGATTACTGTTAATCTTTTGGAAAAGGAGTTATAGTGGGCGCATGAAATCATTTCCATGGCCAAATCTGGACTGATTCAGCTTGTTTGAATTGATGGAAAAGAATCTTAACTACAAGATCTTCCTAATATCTCAAAATCACGCGATTCTATTTTTCCATTTGAGAGTTCTAATCAATTAAATTTTGGAGGAGAATCGCCAAAATCGCCTTTAAACTCAAATGAAGTTTCACCAGAGATGACTGAGATTCATGGATAACAAAATACTAATTTGGACTCTCCTAAACTCAGCGCATTCGAATATGTAAGTAACATCGATGAGAACACAGGAAATAATTTCGGCGAAGATTCAGGCAAACTCACCGGAGCGCAGGCAAACAAGAAGCTCGAAGATGGAGCAAAAAAAACACAAAGAGTCAAGGATGACTATTTTGCAACAGAGCACAAGTGAAAATTCACCTACAAAATTAATAGTACAAAATGACACAAGTTCTAAGCAAATTCACAATGCTGGAAGTTCACATGATGCTCACAAAAATTAGGACAAGATGCAAGAATTGAACCAAAATAACGAGGAGGTGAGTTCCAAAAGAATCAATTTACAAGCTGAAAATCCGTCTTTGTGTGCAGGTGATCAACAAAACATATATGGGAAAACAGTTGGGAAAGCGAAGGCCAACAACATTTCAAATGAGACTAACATTCAACAAGTCAACCATGGTACAGAAAACCATCCAAACACCAATAACAAGAAAAGGATAGGTATGTTACTTCATAACTTGCAAATGCCCTATGATCATAGTAATATTCCCCGAAATAATACAAAACTTACTAGTCAAAATGAGCATGTGATGGGTAAACATGTTTTGCAGGCTGTTGAATAGGGGCAGTATGAACAGCAAAATAACAAGGAAAATAGTATGGTGGTTCCAAAAATTCGTCCCTCTATCAAGGTGTCTTCCAACGTTGATACTTATAGACCAAACATGCAAAAGACCAACCAAAGTAACAACAACACAAATTTCCTACCAACATCTCTATTAACAGAAACCACACCATCAGAACCCCTGATCCTCCCCCCCCCCCCCCCCCAAAACTATGGAACAAACTCTAGCAAAAAGAATGATATATATCCAAAACAATAATGCCCCTCATGTAAACATACTTCCCCAGTTATCACCATTACGCAAGGATATCCATCTATAACATTTCATGAATAGCATTTTATGAATAAAATGGATGGTAGATGCAGGTACAAACTGTTGGGTAAGTTCATTAACTCCATGACAAAAATGGAGGTGATCATAAAAAGATTTATCGTTGAAACTCACCTTATTGGAAACGTTAAGATTGCACATTACAACTCAAGGCATATTTACATTGATTTTGATAACAAAGTTGACCACATCAATGTTTGGACAAAGAAAAAAATGTTTATTGCAGGTCACTCAATGAAAATACAAATGTGGAATCCAGAATTTAAATCATAAGAGGAGACTCATGTGGTCTCTATTTGGATCACATTACCTGAGCTACCTTGGAATTTTTACTATATCAATACGCTGACTTCTATGATGTCACCTATTGGCAAAGCTTTATATCTTGACGTAGCAACTATGCAGAAAACCATGGGGTAGTATGGAAAAAGTCCAAATACAAGTAGAGCTAACCAAGGAAAAACCTATACATGTGGGGTTTGGATATTCTGTGAAAAAATCCAACTAGAGGCAAGTGGCAAATTATTGATTATGAGAATGCCACCATATTGTCTCTACTGTAAAAAGCAAGGTCACATTGTTTGAACATGCCCTATGAACAAAATATGAAGAGTCAAGCAAAGAAAATAAACGGAAGCTAGAAAGGAAGTACAGGATAAACAACACAATACAGGATCTAAAAACAATCAGACACAAGGGAAAGACCCTAAGAAAATACAGACAAGAAATCAGACTCAAGCTAGTGAACCAAATACTATGAGCAACACCCAGAAGAAGGAACAATGGGAAACTCCAGGAGGGAGGGTTATAATTAAACATCCTACTACCATTGTAAAGACTCCCCAGGGAAAGCAAGTTCAGGTTCATGAACAAACTCCACAATAAAGTCAACAAGTTCATAGTAATAAAGAAAAGCATGAACAACCCAAAAGTGTTATGGCCAAAGACATGGGAAACAAAGCTAGTACTAGTGGACATGAGAACACTCCAAAGAGCAAAAATAAACCAAGTCAGAAAATTGAGAGGCAATCAAAAAGAAAAAGGTTCAAGAAAAGAACAAGGAACAAACTTTGAATGAGGGAACTGTGGGGTTAAATGCTTGTAAGAAATTCATCATGGTAGAACAACCACCCATGGATGTGGTCCCTTTGAAATCTCAATACAACACTCCAACCCCCGGCAAACCTCTGGATCATAAAAAATTGCAGACATTAAGACAACTAAGGGACGAGTATGAGGTTGAAAATTCAGAAGATGAGATAGATGAAGACAATTGGCCCATAAATGCTTAAGATGAAGATGATGAGACTAGCGAATTGTTGATCAAAGCGTTCAGTCTTGCTAATGATATAGAGTTAGAAAAAGGATTGCAAGAAGTTACCAATACACAAGGTCTCTCCCCCATAGGCATACACTTGGAAAGAATTCCTGTAAAAAAAGTTTCTAATCCTATTCCTATCAGAAGACAAAACACTAGTCTCTTTACCTCTAGATCTTTCCCAATGATAAGTACAAAATTGGAATGTAAGAGGGATCAATACCCAAGGTGTGGTGGAAAGATTCAAAAACCTCAGAAACGTGCATCACCTATCAGTGATTGTGGTTTTGGAACCTTTTTCAGACAAGACACAAATTCAATTTCTCAAATATAAACTTGGCATGGATAAGGCAGTAAGCAACGGTAATGGGAAAATTTAAATTTTTTGGAGTCTTGACATGACTTGTAAAGTGTTGGAAACTCATGAACAACATATAACTTGTGAATTTCGTCATGTTGAATCTCCAAATACTTCATAAACACTTTTGTTTATCCAAAATGTAAGGATCACCTTAAAATACCCTTACGGGAAAGGATGTTACATTATGCTGAAACGGCACACTCCACTCCTTGGTGTGCAGTTGGAGACTTTAATTCAACACCTCTACAAAACAAAAAATAGGTGGTATCCCTTACGATATGAGAAAAAGTTTGGAGTTCATTAACATCGTTGAGACTTGTGGACTAATTGACTTGGGCTTCAATGGACAGAAATTCACATGGTCAAATCACAAAGGCATCAATTTCAGAATTTTGAAGAGACTTGATAGAGCCATGGTTAATGATAGATGGCTATAAATCATGCTTCAAACAAGCATTACTCACCTGCCTTTTGTAGGATCTTATCATTGTCCCAAAGTCCGTTGCACGACCAGATGCTATGAATGGTTGAAATTTCCAAAAATGTTGGTCAGTTATCAAGGATGACCTTCTGCAGGTGATCTTGTCTTTCTTCAGTGGTAAGATGCTTCCTAAATATTTCTCTCATGCTTGTTTAGTTCTACTTCCTAAAGTAAGCAACCGCAACAGGATGTTAGAATTCATACCTTCCAACAAGATTATCTCCAAGTTGTTAACACTAAGGCTGTCCCTATTCTGCATTATTTGATTTCCCCAAATCAATCAGGGTTTTTCAGGGGAAGGAGTAAATATGAAAATATTACGTTAACAGAGAAAATTATTCATCAAATCAAGAAGCCTATTATTGGTGGAATGTAGTTATTAAATTAGGCATGGCAAAGTCCTATAATAGGGTCTCATGGTCCTTTATTTGTATTGTGTTGAGAAAGATGGGGTTTGATGAAGAATTCATTGATACGGCCTGGAGAATCATGGGTAATAACTGGTATTCAATCATTATTAATGGCACCAGGAATGGTTTTTTCCATTCCACGAGGGGTCTGAAACAGGATGACCCACTCTCTCCACTTCTATTTATTTTAGGTGCTAAAGTTTTATCAAGATCACTAAACAATATTCATCATCATCAAACTTACAATGGTTTCTACATGGAGTTGAGAGCCCTCATATCAATCACCTCATGTCAAAAGAACTCTCTCAAGCCAATCGTTCCCACTTTAGGTATTTATGAGAGAATCTCTGGGCAACTCATAAACAAAATCAAAAGTTACTTTATGATCCCAGCAACCTCATTCAATAGCACTATTGATAGAATCAAAAGTGTTACAAGCTTCAATCAGAAGGAGGATCATATCACCTATCTTGGCTGCCCTATTTTCATTGGTAGGACAAGAGTTATTTCATTCTCAGAATTGATCAACAAGGTGGTAAACAGGATTATAGGATGGCAAACTAAGATGTTAAGTTATGGAGGGAAAGCAACACTGATCAAGAATATGTTACAGTCCCTCCCATTACATCTTATCAGCACTAACACCTCCCTCCACCTACATCAACCAGGTTCAAAGTATTATATCATATTTTTTCTTGGGTATGCAAAAAAATAAAAAAAAATATCACTGGTGCTCATGGAAGAACCTCAGTTTTCCACTTAAATAAGGGGTATTTAGAGTTAAACAATTGAGTGGTATGTGTAAGTCATTTCAATACAAGCAATGGTGGGTGTTTAGATCAAAGCAAACTTTGTGGTGCAATTTCTTAAAAGCAAAGTACTGCCAAAGATCTAATCCTATTAGCAAAAAGTGGGATACAGGAGACTCTCAATCTTGGAGGCACATGATGAGACACAAACATACCATTGAAGCCTATATTCAATGGAAAATCAGATTAGGGACCTTTTCCTTTTGGTGCGATAACTGGCTAGGAGTGGGGCCTTTGGCACAATATACCAATGAGAGCAACATATTAAATAATAATACAATTGCAGACTTCATGGAGAATGGTCAATGGAGCATGGAAAAGGTCATTCAGCAAGATCCTTCAACACATCTCCATGCCATTTTAGACACTGAGGTTAAGCTGCAGCAGGGAGTACCAGACCTGCCAATATAGAATGTTAATACCAATGGGGAATTCACTTGTTCATCTGCATAGAATATAATCCGGTAGAAAAGAACCAAGACAAAGATTAATACATGCACTTGGAATAAAAACATACCTTTAAAATGCTCCTTCTTTCTGTGGAGAGCCATCGGAAGCAAATTACCTACATATGAAAACGTCTACAGATTTGGAGGTGAACCTTCAACATGCTACTGCTACAATATGCCAGGAATGGACACCATCAAACATATTTTTAATTCTGGAAATTTTGCAAAGTATGTGTGGAGATTTTTTGCAGATTCTTTGGGTATCCAAATAGATCATTTACCACTAACCTACTTGCTTATGAGATGGTGGTCCAATGAATACAAAAATTAAGTGCACAAACTCGTTTTGCAGTCCACACCCATCTTCATTTATTGGAACTTGTGGGAAAATAGATGTGCCATGAATCATGGAAGAAAACAGCCTAACATGGCTAGATTTAAGTTTGTTGTTTTCAAAGACACTTTCAGACTCCTACACACTGTATTCCATACATCCAATGGTCTGCAAGCTTGAAAACATTAGTACCTATGATTGAGGGTTGTATACATGATACAAAGGGTTACCTTAGTAAAATGGATAAAACCTCAAAACCATTGCATTTAACTTAATGTAGATGGTTGTGCATTGAATAATCTAGGGAAAATAGGGGCTGGTGGCATCCTCAGAAGTTCCAGTGGAGATCTGATTATAACATATGTAGTACTTCTTAGTGAAGGTACTAAAAATCAAGCTGAAATTGAGCCTGCAATTTTTGGGATGTCATGGTGTTTTTACCTAAAACTCAACTATGTCATGCTGGAAGACGACTTTCAACTGCTAATTGATTGAATCCAAAAAAAAGCTCACCTCCTTGGAACATTTCTAATCAAATTCGAAAACTGCACAACATCATCAACCAAGTCCAGCACTTCATTTGTATTCACACACTTAGAGAGGGTAACTATGTAGCTGATGCACTCTCAAAGCATAGTCACAAGATCACCAATCCACATGTCTACTTCAACATCCAGCAACTTCCAAAAGAAGCAGGAACTTATTACCAACTAGACAAAACTAGAATGCCAATCTTCCGGAGAAGGAAAACAAAAAGAATAAAAGAACCTCCTTAAATCTACCTTTATTTGGAGGATTTAGGAAGGGGCTTGAACTTCTTCAGGTCCTCTTTTTGATGACTTTACAGTCATGGCCATAAGCTAGAATTTTCTAGGTTTAGTTTGTTATTGAGTCTTTCTTTACTTGTACAGGGAGAGTCTTCCTATAGCTAGGTCTTGTTTTCTGATTTAATTTAGAGAATGTCTTTTCTTTGTATTTTAAAGGGAGAGTCTCCCTCATTTATGCTTTTGTAGACTCTTTGTATCGAGAGGGGTCCTCTCATAGGTGCTTAGATGATAATTCCTTTCTAGTTTGGGAAAGAGTTGGAGAACCTACTAAGTTCCACTCTAGGTGTTCCTTAGTAGGCTACCAAATCTTAAAACACCATAGGTTGGAGTTAAGCTTTATGACCCCCTACTTGTGCTTTTAATTTTTATCTATGATAAGGCATGGGTTGTTGCTCAGCCTCTACCCCTCCAAGGGTTCTTTATTAAAACTAAAACAATACCCAAGATCCTAATACCCAAATTAGGGCTTTTTCCATAATAATTCTTAAATCAAGACCCTTCCCCATCAATAATAACCCAAGAGAATAGTTTCTACGAATCACAAATAGATTTGGGGATTTAAAATCTTACCTTTTGCCTCATGAACTGTGAAAAACAGTCAAGTAGTCTTTGGGGTCGTCCTCTTAGCTCTAAAAACTAAAAAGTGTCAAATAAGGTCGTTTAGGAGTTTAAGTCGCGTTTGGCGCGCCACGGATGACCCATCCCGCTACAGCAGCCCCGCTCTATCACCCAAAATCCCGCCCCAGTGGCCTCAATGGAGAAAGAATGTACCCATTCATGCTAAGATAATTTTTGGGAGTTCTACTAGCCCAAATTCAATTATGTAATGTTGTACGGGTTCCTTATCGTCTTAGCTATCCACTCATGTAATCAAATCCAAAATTTGATATCTGATTCATTACTAGATTTCCCTAAACCTTAATGACTCTGTATTCATCCAAATTTAGACTAGGTTGGGAAATTCCAAGTTACTATGAAAATAATTCTAGACCCAATTCATTCTTCATTTGCTTTTGCTAATGACGGAATAAGATCGTTAAAATAGATACAATTTACCCATCTCATCCCCGAGTAATAAACTAGGAGAACACTAGCTAAAGTAAGGTTAGAGTAGTATCTGAATCATTGTATTACCAGGGATACTTGTCTCGCATGCCCTTCTTACCGAATCTTATTACCCCTTAAGGATTTACATCTACAACCTAAAGATCCTCCCTTCCAATGCCTTAATGAATTCATCTTAACATTCGAGTCAGTAGGAGTGAAAAACTAATTTCGTAATTTCATATTCTAGTGCGTTCTACGGATTGAAAAATTGATTCAGAGAGTGAAAATCTTATCTTTAGCCTAAAGAATGGTGAAAATCAGTAGGAGTCTTCTGGCATTCGTTTCTTATCTTAAAAAGGCTAAAAGTGCATAATAAGGTCGTTTAGGATTTTATTAACGACCTTAAGTAGCGTCAAGCCCACTACAACAGGCCTCACCCGCTGTAGTGACCCCGCCAAAGCAACCAAAATCCCGCTAAGGTGACTTGTATGAAACGGTTGAGCTATTTTAATTATTGCAAGACTCTCATTTCACAACACACCTCTAACCAACGACACACTGAAAATTCCCTTCACGCTATGATCGATTGTGAGAGTTCTACTCTTCCAAATTTAATTCCGTAAAATCGTACGAATTCTTTAACGATTTATCTAACTACTCATAAAAATCTTAAAAGAATTCACCCGATTGCTACCAGATTTACCCAAACCTTAATGACTCTGATTTCGTCCAAATCTGGACTAGGTTGAGAAATTTTAAGTTACTATAAATAATTTTCCAATCAAAAAATTTCCCTGTTGGTTTTTCTATAATGGTGAACCCAGTAATTATAATTATTAACCCACTTTATTTCATCACTAGGTCACACCTTGAAAATTTTGTCAATATATATATTTGGGAGAACGCATAAATACCCTCCCCCTCCAACGTATGCCCTAGATCTCATAGAAACAATCATATTATAATAAGATCTGATTACCCATCCAAACTTATTTTATAAATAGTTACATGTATGCACTATCTTCTGGCCCAGCGCGCATGCTGACAATTTTTTCAAGCTATCTGGATGATAGTAGGCCTGTGCAAAAATTGGGTCAAACCATTAACCCAAACTGATTTTTGGTTTATTGGGCTAAAGGTTTGGGTTAATGGGCTAACGGTTTGGGGCTCGGTTTAGTAAATTACTTTATTGGGTAATGGGTTTGGGGGTCGGGTTGGGAAGCCAAAATTTTGGGCTACCTGATACCCCGATAAGACCCATTATTATATTACAATTATTTTTATTCCTAAATATCTAATTTACAATCCATTCCTGATTCCTCACTTCTCACGATTTAGGGTTCAATAGTTTTACAACCGCCGCCCGCTCTCCTCTTACATCCACCTCAAGCGAGGACTACTCCACCTCAGGCGATGACTACTCCACCTTTACTACTCTAGTCAGTCACTCAGGCCGCAGGCGTCAGACAAAAGGTAACGAATTATGATTTTTAGTTATTCTACTTATTCGTTGTACCATAATAGTTCCAGCGAATAAGATCATCGATCCAAAGATCCATTGTACATTTCTTTTAAAGGAGTTGATAGGTTCCTCCAAAGTTTGAGATAATTTTTTTAAGTTTGAAAAATGGATTAAAGGTTTTGGCCTTTTGTAAAAAAGTCAGTAAAAATGACCTCCAACATATTAATGTACCAATACTTTGGCTCTCCACATCATAGCTTTCCATGTTAGTTTGTCTCTAACCTGCATCATATACATAAAACCAGATTATAGAAATGCGCAAACTTGTAACTTTTTAAAAACCTAGTTAGTACTCGTGTGAGGGACTACGAATACCCCGAAAAGTATGCCATAAATGAATGTTACAAATTTTAATTTCGTAATGTCATTTAGTGGTAAAAATTTCCTCCTTTAAATGTGATTGTTCATTGTTGTTGTAAATTGTAACAAGCTTCAAATTCAATAATGTAAATTGCTCTTTGTGTGAACTGTTTATAGTGATGTGTCTAATCGTCTATTGTCAATTGTGGTAAAAATATGATACTACTTAGCCTATTGGTTGTGTACTTTGTAATTTATTTCTTTAATAAAACTACTTGTGTTTATATCTTTTCGTAGTTTTATGGTAACTGTACCAGGAATGGAAATATCAATCATTGATAAGGTTATTGGTGACAAGTGGGGCTTCTAATCTCAATGCCATAGAAACAGTTAAAAACCCCTAATGATTCTAAGTAAGGAAAGGAAGGAAAAAAAGAATCGTTCGTGGAATTAAAAAACTAAAAAACAAATTTTTTTTTTTTTACTCTTAAAACTATCTGATGGAACTAAATGCTATTTGTAACGATTGTATAAGAGTATTTTGGCTGACACAAAAGAAACATGGACAACATCAATGCTTACTCCTATAAACAAAATGCCACAACGATGCCTTATAATATTGAATTAAACAAGCAAGATTAGCATTTCAACCAATTATAGGTAACATTGGTGATGTAGTTGTTGTTTCCCATTGAAGATTTGATCAGAAGAGTGTAAGAAAGGGATTTGTCATATGGTAATCTTGATAAGCTTCCTTCAGACTTGTTGACAAGAAGGTTTTAAACAATTTTATTAAGTAGCACAACCTTTTCCACATTCCTCCCGTACCCACGTGACCTCGTGCGTTTTGATCTTTTTTGATGAGGAGAAAAACGTAGTTGATGGCCGTTTTTAAGGCAACACCAAAGGGTGCTTTAAAACCACTGATACTTTGACTTCCATACAAGAATCCATTATATGGTCATTACTGCTCATGATTGATAAACTTGGACCTTGCATAAAGAATTATCAAAACTTTTGTCCCCCTTAACTATTCAATAGTGAGATCTTGGAAATCTTTAGTATGTTACTGCATGAGTGGAATTAACAAATCGAATTTGTTCCTGTTAATATTGATAATGCTGGTTCAAATTGTGTGGCAAATACTGAGGGTTGTCTACAGCAATTAACTAATAGGAACCACCTTAATGGGTGGTAGTACCTTCTTATTAGGCGTATGTCTCATCTTGTGAATCTTATTGTTTAAGATGGTACAAAAGCAGCAAATATGTCTATTGAATGAGTTTTAGGCAAGCAGTGATATACATCAGGCAATCTCCTGCTAGGTGGAAAAAAGTTTTCATAGAGAATGTTGTGAAAGATGAAATGTTGCTAAAGTCTTTATGCTTGGATTTCCTACAAGGTGGAATCCCACCTACATGATGTTGAGCGATTTTGAATATGAGGGGCATGTAGAGTACGCCGTCGTGATATTGTGGCTTGAACTATTCTTATGTTTGGTTGGATAAATGCTACAGGTACTCTTATTGAGTAGTGATGGGAGGCTTAAGAAGGGAATAAAAACAAAATTTCATGAAAGGTTTTTTTATCTTGCTATTAGATATCTGGTTTCACAATATGTTACAATCAAATCTTCATTTTCTTTCTTGAAATTTGGTCAAGTTTGGATGTTTACTTGAATCGAATTGATATCAATGAAGATCGAAGTTTTGGCTAAAATTTCAGAAAATATGAAGGAAAATTTGAAAATAATGGATGATGCTGAAAAAAATGACTAGATGTTTTCCCATACCATGTATTTTGGATCTTCGTCACAAATTTAGCACTCTTCTTGGCTTTGCACTTAAGAAGATTTTTTGGAAAAAAGGGCTGCTATAAAAATGGTGTTGACGTACATGTATCTTTGTTTAATGCGTATAAAACCCTATTTCAAATGATAAAAGTTGGCCAATTTCTTTCAACTGGGTGGATACTTCTATTCAATTCTATAGGAGCAATGTGAAATTTTTTTAAGGAGGATACATAAACAAATCTGAAAAGGGGTTGCAAGTTCCAAAAGTCAGATTAAGTTACATAATCTTTATGATAACTAAATTGAAAATCATATTTTGATGTATTGCCTTGGTGGAAAGTAACTCACCTAAATTTTCCATTTCTTTCTGAACTGGCTCGAGATGTGTTGCTATTCCCATTTCAAGTGGTGGCATCTGAATGATGCTCTCTAGTACTGGAGGGCGCATACTTGAAGATTCATAGGAGTTCATTAACTCCTTAGATTGGTAACCAAGCTCTAGTGTGCCTTCACACCACAAATTGACTTCGGAGTGAGTCACAACACCATAAGTATTGAGGAAGATTAAGATTTTCTTGAGCAACTGTTGAAGAGTAGAAAAGATCTCGTTGATTTAACTTGTGAATATGTTTTCTTTAATACTTTTTTTATTGTTTTAAGTCTTGATACTTGACTTGTTATCGATTTCTCTTTAGATTTTGCTACTTGGAAAAGAACTTTGCTGATGACTGAAATTGAGAAGGAAGGTACATATATGTGTTATCTTGTCTTTGGTCTGTTTGATGTTGATCTAATATCTTTCTCTTTTCTTTTTTAACATTCCATCGAGCCAGGCGCTTCAATGGTCTAATGCCTCGATCACTTTTTTGGATCACTATGAAAACATGAATAAATGAAGATGGACAGGTCACTAAAATGTTATTCATTGTTGGTTTTTGCTATTTCATTCACTCAATATGTGGGACTGTGGCTTCCTCCTTACGAAGGCATGTTAAGGATGTTTGGAACGGAACCTATAATCCTCACTCTAGAGGATTGGATGACTAGTTATTAATGTTGCTTACTTGACATGCTATTAGAACTATGTTTAGACCTCAATTTCAGGTTGTGTAATGTTGTCTGCTACTTTGAATTTGTTTCTGTGTGGTTGTGGTCAGGCTGGAATTGGTTTGACTTTATTACTTCTGTAATGTGCATGCTGCCATCTTTAGCTTGTATTGTTGGCTATTATTATGTTACAGTTGTGCTGCTTTATTATGTATTTTTACTATGAGTTTCCATATTGTGTTGACAAAAGTTTATTTATGTATTGTACAGTTGTTGTAGTCTTAACTGTTAGATGATGAATGTTGACACTTGACGACCAAAGATTAATTGTAAAGTGTTGACGAATGTTATCTTGACGTACTGTGTGGCTATTGGACATTAACCGTAAGCCTATTATTGTTGTGAGATAGTGTGTACTTGTATGAGTTGTTGGCCTTGCAAGTTGCAAGTATTGATGGCTTGATCCTTGATGAGTTATGTTGTGTTGAACAAGGAGGAGTACGACTGCAGATAAGACAATGGGTTTTGGGGGGGAAGAACTTGAAGGTAGTTGTTGTAATTAAGTATATGAAAGAAAATTTGCCAATTTTACATTCCTTTTGTGTTGTTATACTATCCATAACTTTTCTTTTTGCCAGATTGCATCCCAAGCCCGAGACCAAGGCAGCCGTTTAGACAAGAATCTTTTTCCCAATATCGGTTGCGTCCTTCTTCTTCTTCTTCTCATTACTTCTATTTTCGTGGTAACTGGTAAGGGTCTTTACGCTTGCTTTGCAATTGATAGACATAAGCAGTTCAAAGGGTTGCTGCATCCAATAATAAAGGGAAAGAACGGAGCAGATTAGGAACCAATGTTTGATTCAGCAATTAGAAAACTGCACAAGATCTTTTTTTCCTGCATCGTCAAACTTTGATGATTTGTTAGTGGGTTTTCACTTTCTGCCCGCAAATTGCAATGCAAAGTGCAGAGTGCAATTGGCAATTATGTAGACTTATTAGTTTAATTACATCATTTTCAAATTTTCATGTGATTTTTATTTTAAAAAATTGTATGATATGTGAACGGTTAACCTGATAACCAAACCGATAAGAGTCAATAACCGATTAACCGATAAACCGATAACTTAATGGTTTAGCTAGTCTACAAACCAATAACTGATACAAAAAAGCAAAACCGATATTTCAAAAATCGATCGAACCAACCATTGCAACCCTATATGATGTGCAATGTATGCTGAGAAAAATAAACTATTTAATAAAATAATTGGGGGGGGGGGGAGGTAATATCTAGCATCCTCACAATTTTGAATTACTCAAGAGCTAAAATTGTAAATAGTCATTTTTTTGGAAATATAAAACTATGGAAATTTTTTTAACTTATAATAAGCTTCGTTTTGACATCCAGGCGTCAAAAAAAACGTGCGTACCTCAAATGAAGCAAAGTTTCATGATTCCGATCGGTCTGATAAGTATGGCCCTTTGAAATTTCTTGTTGTTGCAAATAAGGAAATAGCCATCCGTATTTTAGAAAAGAAGGGGGGTTTATTTAGTCTTTTCCGTTCCCTTTTATTTTTATTCGCTTTTGGGTATTTACTTATGGTCTAAAAGAACTTATTCATTTCGCTTTTGGAAAATTTTACTTACTACTTAGGGTATTTGGCGAAGAAAGCCAAGAGAAGGAGAAGAGGAAAGCACATTTTCTAAGAACGACGATTTGGTTGTGGGGATTTTTTCGCTGAGGAATTTCCGACAAAGTATTCAGTCTTTTATCTCATTTGGTCGTTCACTTTACGCCCCAGAACATGTTTCGCAGCCCGAGTAGCGGCCCACCCAAGTTGTGTGTTGCCACCTGTGGTGCATTACTGTGTGTGCCCCGGGCCAGCTGATCTCTTGTCTTGTATTCTTTAATTTCAAATGTCTTTTGAATTAGCGCTGAATTGAGGAATCTGTGAGATCTATTAGCCACGGGATTTTTGTGTTGAGCTAGAGGCGTGCCCTCAGCAGCTGTTGTTATCGGAATCGCGTCTGTGTGTGGTGTACATAGTCAGAGTGGAGTGGCAGCGAATTAGGGCTGAAAATGAAGAGGAGCAATCACACAAACAGGTACAAAGCCCGCCATCGTGACCAATAATAACCACCCTCCGTGACAAAATTATTCTGCTCGTGAGGAGATGCAGCTCCTCTCTCAAACTCGAGGTCGGTGTGTAATTTAACGAGCAAATATTTTAATGCAACTCCGCATTGCAGGCTTGTTCCAAGATGATGATTTCATGACTTTTCTCATGTTTATATATCTAAAAACATTTCTAAACATCATGAGATATATCCTATCACAAATCATAATCCTTGAATCCACAATTCAATGCAAGGAGAGTTAAGAGTCAAGTGTAGAAGTTAAGAAGCAAGTCAAGAGAAGTTTATAAAGTTCTCAAAAGTCTTATACAAACATTTCTTCAAAGAAGTGTGTGGGAACTAAGTATTCCCAAGAAGTTTAAAATGTTTTCACATTCAAGAAAGAAAGGGAACATCGATTCTAACAGAGCTATTACGAAAGAAAGGGAACATCGATTCTAAAAGAGCTTTTAAGCTAAGTTTTGAGTAATTATATCAAACTAAAGGAAGCGAGTTCATATTAACCTAAGTCTCCAAAAATCATGTAACCATCATGGGTAGTAAAGTATCATACTTTTTAGATGAATCCTTAAGATGTTTTTATCATAAGCTAGTGGATCCACTAAGTTAAGTAGTTCTGTATGACGGCAGAGTGTAGGACAGTTCTAATAGCGTGGGCAAGATGTTGTATCACCAATTTGGCTCATAGTGGTGGTTGTCAGTTAGAGAATCTCCCACAAAATCTATATTACTTTATAATATGAGTAAAGTTGACTTTGTTAATACATTTTACTAACGAACTAAGATGATTTTTCTGTTTTGTAAAGCTTTTCATATATTACATGTGTTTCATTGTTTTATTTTGAGTTAAGTTATTCATTAGTTGAGAAGAGTCAAGGTAATTGTTTCTTTCAGAATCTTTTCAAGCCTATGAATTCTTTATCATTCCAACTCGCAAACTCGTATATTCAATGTTGTGATGTCAGATGGCCTACATTGTATCATGATGTAAATAAATGTAACTCAGAATCTTTTGGGTAAGGACCCTTGCATTCTGAGGACTCCTTTTACTTTGTATTTAGTATTTTGTTGTTAGGATGATCGAGGATCTTGTCCCGACATCCCCCCTTATTTTGGAGGCTTCATAGACAATTCGTAGTTCAGTTGCCTTTGAAATATATGTATTTTAAAGACTTAAGTTTCCGTTTTGGCTAAGTTTTATATCTCTTTAAAGTTATATTTTGGGATTTTCTTGTTAAGTCAAGTCTTTCATTGAGTAAGTAAGTATGACCAAGTGTTCGCTTGAGGCCAGCAATGGCTCTGGAGTGCCTCCCAAGTCCAGGGTGTAGGATCGAGTGCGTGAGATAATAGGACCTTGGTATAGTATAAGTGAGTCTCGGGGATTTCAAGCATAGGTTGAGGGTCCTATATATTTTGATAATGTCGTGATCAAGTCAATTTTATGTGTATCTTGACTAATTTTGACGGGATATATTTTACTTTATACCAATCATAATACTAGATAACTCTATTCAGAATGCTATAAGATGGGAAAATCATAGATCTGATTATTTTCAAGCACATTATTAACGACTAGGTAAAACTTATAAATATTATATAATAAAATATTATAACTAAATAAAAAATAACTTGTATGATTTAGGTGAGAGAAAATTACTAATAATAATTGGAATATCCTATTAACTAATTTGTGTCATTAATAACTTAACTCAATATTTTAGTAATATATTTAGTCATGGCTATAACTTGTAGTGAGTGTAAGTGTATGATATTTTTAGTGTAAGTGTTTATATTTTCAAATACAAGAGATATATTTAAAAATACAAGAGACGTATCTTTTTTTTTAAAAAAACAAATATGTCTCCTAAAAAAATCTATGGCCAATCTTACTTGACAAAACTTCACCCAATAATTACTTGCCAAAAATATTTGTAAATTTGTAGACAAACACATGGCAAAACTTCCCATAAATGACTTGCAAAAAAGATTTAGAAGTTTGTGATCAACCACATGGCAAAATTTTACCAAAAAATAATTTTCCCAAAATGTTTGGAAGCATATGGTAAAATTCTAGCCTAGAATTAGGTTTGTTTATCAATAATTTACCTATTTAAATTTGAAGTTCATATCTAATTAAAAATATCATATCAATTTCATTTTGCTTCTATAATTTATTTCATGAAAATGATTTGATTTGATTACAATATTAGGTTAGAAAGTTATTTCTTCGTCGTAAAGAAAATTGTGATACTTATACATAATCATGATATTTCATTCTTATAAACATCCTTTCTTTGAAAATATTGATCAATACTTTATACAAATGAAGGTGGTAATCCTTCCGACCTTCCATCACCGGGCAGGTGGCAGACTCTATACATCGTGTTACCACTTAGCATAGTCCTGTGTTTTTAATAAACAGTATATGTCACATTTCAAAACTTTTTCATGCTTATACAAAAGTCTAGTTAATTTAATGTTCATGATGGAATATTTTTATTTTCATCAAATGGTATTATATGTAAGTAATTGATCAATTTTTTTGATCTTGATATAATAGAAAGTGAAAGTACTCATTTTATTATCGCTTATTTCAAAATTCCTAAGGTTGTTGTTGATCTTGCTCACTTTGTTTCAAGTCAATAAGATGAGTACTTTTATTTATCATTATATTGCAGTTTGAAAATCAATCGGTAATTTCAAATTGTTTGATGAAAATAACATTATTCGAATGTCAACATTACATTCTAATTTACTAGCTTTTTTATATAAGCCTGAATGATGTTTTGAAAATGTGACGTATTGATCATCTTCTATCTACAGGGTTGTTGGTGTCCTTTCATCTGTATACAGGTATGGATTTACTTCTTGTTAAGAATAAAATTTCTTGGAATTTTGATAATACCCAATTAGCTGAATATGTGAACTTTCACATTACTAATGAGGGTTTTAGCTATTATCCACCTTCTAATTATCCCCTCCCCAATTTTCTCTTCCCCTATTTCCTATGTAATATAAAAAATTGATCGGGATAAAAAAGATCCTTAAAAAAATATCTCATATTCACATGAACTAATCACCAAAAGACACGGTTGTGTGAGTTTAAGAGGCACCTATCTATTATGAGTTTATAGTGAGTTCAAAAATTTAAAAAAAAGTTCATATTTTTACTTACTAACACTAAATTAGCTCTTATTATATATATACATATATATATATATATATATATATAGGACAACACCACAGACTACCACACCACACACCCAAACATCCAAATTCGCCGAAAAGGGATAAGAGGTTGTAGCAAATACAATCCAATTTTTATTATGCAGAACTGATCCTAAAGAGAACTTTTCCTGTCATAATTTCTGATGACAAGTCAATATTATACAAAAACAGTTTTTGATGATTGACAAATCTAATCAGATTCTCAAAATGATTATCAAAGTAAAATCGCGTGAGAAAAATTAGAATCTATGTAAGATTCTATAAAAAGGAGTAGCCGACTTGTTGAAGAGCCACTTTCAGACTCAATTAGGGTTTTTCGGACGTGCAAAACAGGATGACTATAAAATGAGAAAGTTGAATAATGAAACTTTTGATTTTGCACACAATGAATAAAGAAGCGTACAATGGCAGAAGAAAGAAGAACTTGAGTCAAGTTTTCATTCTAAATAAGTTTATTGTTAAAGTATCATTATTGAGTTGTAATAATCTTAAATTTGAAAATGAGTCTGTGAGAGTTGTAATAAGAAGTGTTGTTGTCTCTTGGAGATATATAACCTTATAGTGATTCGTTGGAATTTGAGGTACTAGAGTTTAGTCTCTCTAGATTTTATGACTGAAACCTAAAGCCCGCTCTATGAGTTAGTGAGAAAGTAGTTGAAATCTACACGATTACAAGGTCAATGGTTTAATTCCTTGACTAAGGATGTTTTCCCCAATAAAATTTTATTATTTTGTATTACGACGTTATTTTAAAATACTACAAGAATCAGGTTCTTATATCAAATAGGTGAAACAGATTTCTTCACTTTTACATCATCAAAACAATTTAATCATCCCTTTAGAGTTATAATATTTTCCTTTACATGTTTCATATTCCCTCCATTCTATATTAAATTAAGTTTTGAGGTGTTTCACACCCTTTTTGAACATAATTTTTCATTTTTATCCTTATTAATTATTGTCAAAAATAACTAACATTAATTTATAGATCACTAATTGGCATACCCTAAAGGGGAATTGGAATAATATTTTTAAAATAGTCTTTAAGATTGAAACTTAAGTGTATGTGGAAATGGAAAAGGGCTCAAATATTAAGTTAGATATAGAACGGAGGGAGTAATCCTTTCTTTTTTAACTTTTCTTTTTCAGTTCAATATTCCATAAATCAATTGTTAAATTTAGAATCATCATTTCTCTATCAAACCAATGTTTCAATTTGGCTGATACTGTCAATTTTTAATATATAATTATAAATGAATAATTAGGGGAAAGTAAAAGAAATTATCCGGCTGAATTCTCAATTTTGAAATTAAGTTAACGCATTTTTGAAAGTAGCATTGCCCAAAGTTTTCAAAATGAATTAAATGTAGTTATCTATAAATATATAAAATGTGCTTATATTCATAATTTCATTATTTCACTTGTCTTTTAAAAAATATAGTATTGTTAATACTAAACTTTAAAATCGACCTCAAATTAAAATTATTTTTATGGTAAATGAGCGCGATTAATAATACCTTGTCATCTCTTTCATGACCCAGACTATCTTGATTAGTACCCACACTAATCATCTGGTGGGAGAACCACTACTACAACCCAAACTAAGCAACCAAACCAAAACGTAGGCAATTAAGTGATGAAAAAAAGTTAATTAATTAAACAAATGCGTAATTAAAATACCCAGAACATGAAATTCATTCTACAAAAATTCTACTAACGACAAGTCTAAGAACAAAGGATAGAAACCCGAAACTAAACAACACCTCAAACAAATAGTCTAAGTCCGAAGACAATGGACTAAAAAAGAGAACTCAAGGAAGCCCGGAAGAACTACCTCACCCTTGAATTTGAAATGATCACTGACATTCTAAACAAAGTATGTCAACAGCCGCCGGAGGATGCCCTATACTCAACAAATATAAGATCAAGTGCACTATCAGTACGCACTCAAAGTGTATTGGTAGGATCAACGGCTATCCCAATAAGTGAAACACATACAAATAACTACAGCTTTATAAAACAGACATTTACCGAATATATACAATATTAGTCATCTTTTTAGGATCAATGTAGCATTTC
Source organism: Solanum habrochaites (assembly GCA_027704765.1). NCBI lineage: Eukaryota > Viridiplantae > Streptophyta > Magnoliopsida > Solanales > Solanaceae > Solanum > Solanum habrochaites. The sequence goes on from JAKWJA010002491.1 coordinate 40,857,171, forward strand.
ACATTCTAAATAATACACATTGGTTATCAATTTAGAGAAACATATAATTTTTCCATTCATCATCATTGATATTAACTTACTCATCAAAGTATATACCAACACATTCAATGTCCCCTCAAAACCCAATTCAATGGTCCTCTTATGGAACCCTTACTCAAACTGTTAGCATACCGGAATGTGGTATTTGATCCAGGTTAGTGTGCCGGAACGTGGAAGTCAATATAATATTTATGCCAAAACATGGAAACTGATTCCATATGTATGTCAGAACATGGAAATCCGATCAAAGTAATTATGTCAAAACGTGGCCATCCGATCTAAGTTAGTTATGCTGGAACGTGGCAATCCGATCACATTCACGCACCACAATAATAAACACAAATACATCATCAAGATCATACAACATAGGTCATTCATGGCATACAATTATTCAATTATCCTCATTTTCTATTAGGTCAATCAATAATGCAACATTCACATACATATATGCATTATAATGAAGAAATTACAGATATATATCACACTAACTTCAAATAACAATCATCAACTACCTCAAATCCAAGATTGAAACCTCAAAGTTACTTAAATCTTCTCTTTATGAACTCTTTCCACTTTTTCTAGGTCTACAAAAATTAATATAAGCAAGGATCAACAATCAAAGATCTAATTATTCAGATTATATCAAACCCAATTACCCTATACCAAACCCAAGATCCTAAAACCAAAATTAGGGCTTTTTCCACCATAATTCTCAAATCATAACCCTTACACATCAATAATAACCCAAAAAAATAGGTTATACGGATCGAAAAATAGATTCTAGATGTTAAAATCTTAATTTTACCCTCATAAATGATGAAAAACGATCAAGAAGTCGCTTGGGGTCGTCCTCTTAGCTCTAAAAATTGAAAAGTGTAAAATAAGGTCGTTTAGGCAGACACATCCATCTACAACAACATCACTCTTGCGCAAAAAATCCTATCACAGTGGCCTCAATGGAGATAGAATTTCCCTGTTCACGTTAAGATAATTTTCAAGAGTTTAACTAGGCCATATTTGAATCCGTAAAATTGTACGGGTTCCTAATCGTCTTAGCTATCTACTCATGTAAGAAAATTCACAATTAGATCTCTCATTCAGTACTAGATCTTACTACCTTAATGAATTCGATTTCGTGCAAATCTTGACTAGGTTGGGAAATTCCAAAGTTCTACGAAAAAGTTTTCTAGCCACAATTCATTCTTCATTTGCTTTTCCATAACGACAGAATCAAGTCATTGAAATAGATATAATTTACCCATATCATCCCCAGGTGATCAACTAGGACAAAACTTGCGAAAGTAAGGGTAGAGTAGTATCTGAATCATTGTATTACTAGAGATAATTATCTCGCATGCCCTTCTTACCAATCTCATTACCCCTAAGGATTTTACATCTCCAACGTCAAACCAACCAATTAAATACCTGCACATCCTCCCTTAACTAACTAATCAACAAAATGAATCCAATAATAAGTAAAGTTGATCGTATACACGTCTGCCACATGTTATCAAGGATTTGTACAAAATCATCATGACTAATCCTTTCTCACACCACCTCCAAAATTAAAACTCGCAATAATTAGAGGTGAACCTAAACCAACCAACACACTTTCATAATACCCAAACAATCAATGGTTTTATTACATCTCCACTCACAAACAAAATAAAACTTCCATAAACTTGAGTTACGAAAGTTTCAATCCTTTAACATCAGATCTCCTTGGCAGATTATGTCCAACATACAACCAATAACCATCCCACAACGCTATCAAAATACTAGATTTAGTAATTGTCGATTACCCTTAAGAAGAAGAAGTGGATCAATGATCCCCCAAATTCAAACCCACCCACACATAATCGATACTACCTCTACGACAAGATGGAAATCAAGATTTGTCGTACAACATATAAATACACAAGGTTAGCTCGTCTATAAATACTCATACGCAAGGTGGTACAAATAGAAACATTAAATAGCTTTAACTCCAAGACAAAGCCGACATAATCATCTTAAGTACCCGTCTTCCCCAAATCATCATCTCACTCCCCAAGAGAACATCGACAGGATTTGGTAACCCCTAACCCCCACTAGGGATCCACCAAAAAGTTGAAAGACATATAGTTAACGCAGTTGACTCATACCACAATAATCGCAACCATCCATATACTCGGACCATTTAACCTTATTATAACCCACCCTTTTTGGATGAAACTGTCACCCATCCGGGGAGCACCCCCCTATAATAACTGTTGTCGTCGTCTCAAGAGGACTAAGACAACCTCTTGAGTAGCATTTGTCCATACATTAAGTTTACATAGAGCCTCGGCTGCTTACACAATAATATATTTGGGAGTTTACATATACTCCTCGAATAGGAAGCCACTATGCTTATACTTTTTTATTCACATACATCGTAATAACAATATAATATCATAGAAAGTACTAGATATCCACTATAACAATCTAAAATTGATACCACATTTGGGCTTACTTTACTTCAATAAAAGCCAATATAGCATGAGACAACACGGCTTCAATTACAGGAAGATTAAATGTCCTTTAAACTAGAACACATCAATATCTAGAAGTGCCATTATCCGCAAAAGGTGAGGACCTACCGTAACTGGAGAATGAGAATCCAAGTATCTTCAATGGCCCTTTCTAGAAGCCTCAACGACCGGAACCTACTAATGTATAACATAGACTATGGTAGTACACACACTCGTACTAAGTAATGATGATCTGCACATAAAACATTGAAATGATTCTAAAGGTAACCTTTGTTCAAAACCATCTAAATTAATTTTGAAAAGCCTTATGCACAATAAACAAGAACACAATACGCTAATATCACATATTCCTTAGACCAAACCATAACCCACAAGAGCAACATCATGCAAGTATAATCAAGTCAACATGTGTTTAGCAAATGAATATATAACAAACCATTACACTATCATGATATTGAAACAAAGCATATATAAGAAGTTCATCATCATTAACCCAACAACATACAAGACCATTACTCATACCACATCAAGTCCGCAAGTTTTTAATTACAAGTAAAACCCCATAAACCTTACTCAACCAAGTAAACGCCAAAGGGACCACAATCCAATGTCTAAAACATGAATATACATAATTAAAATTATTCATCATCAATCATCATATTTACATATATACCAATAATGTTCAGACATACAACTAAACATCATAATCGGATCATCAACATTGTAAAGTCGACATTCTACATCTATTTACTTTATAACATAAGAACAACCTTCCAAGACTACCCCCAAGGCCAACTAGTGCAATGTATAGGTAGAGTCTCATACCCCTACCTAGACTAACTCAAACATCTTAGGTCACCCTAGTTAATGTTCACATTATTACTTCATTTTACTTGCGGGAACACTTGCCTTAACCGACATAGACCACATAAGATAAATGTGGAATCGGGTGTCATGAAATCCTACACCAAAAGAAGGTGGACTACTTGCCAAGGTAGTACCAAAACATGAACATAGCATTCTAGGTGGATCCACTAGCTAGTATATTCCTATGGGGGCAACATAGTTCAAGAACTAGGAGATATACTTGGGACCCTCTTGATGCACAATTGCATTAATGTCACCATCGCATGAGAACCATTGTGAACCTACCTTCCCACATTGGGAAGGGACACATTTCACATCTATTTTACCAGGTGATAAAGTAGAGTCCCTTTTTGAAATATCTTTAAGCCTTTGTTTATCATCATAACTAAGTATAGTCCATAGTAGACTAACCCCTTGTATATTCATATCATTAGATCATTAGAAATCGCATGAGAATGTCCTTTCAATACAACCCTTATATGTAAGATCAACACAATATCATCATCATGTCATAATAAGGCACATAGGCAATTCATAATCAACCTTATATCATTTCATCTTAAACATAATCTCACCTCTTCATATAATCAAGATATTTCAATTACATTTTCTTACCAACACCTAATTAATATAATCATAAGACATGCTTCAATTGAACTACAATCCGCAAGTATCAAGGTCCATCACAATTGAAGTAGTTCAAGACAGAAAAAAAAAAAAAAAAACAAGTCTACCAATTCTCCTTCACACGCCTACTCCTTGGTCCTTACCCTCCACCAAATCCAATTGGCAATCCATCCATTGTGTAATCCATTTCATAGTAATCAACACAAACTAACCTCACTTTCACATCAATCCTACTAATCAATTCAACATGAGTTCATAACCTAGGGTTAGGGAATTTGGGTCAATTTATGATCTATTCTACATACTAGGTTAATTCATCAAGAAACAATGTAATTGAACCATAATACAACATAATCTAATCATAATAACTAAAATAAACCATAAACAATACAATTTAGAATATCAAATTCGTATTAGGAAGAAGCCCATATAAAATTTTCTTTTTGAAAACCAACTTTGGAAGAACCCTTTGGGGAAAGGAATCCCAAAGGTGAAATGATCCCATACCTTGTTAATCTTTGAAGATTGATAGTGAAAAGTAGTCTTCTTGCTGCCCTACAACCCTTAGACTTTGGTCTTCTATGGAGTTGCCTTGCGAGAGCGAAACTAGAGAGAAGGAAGAGCAATTTGGGTTAGGTAAAAGTCATGTGTTAAGTGGGGGTTTAGGCTTAGGGTAGTTTATATACTCCCTCCGTTTCAAAAGAATGACCATATTTTCTTTTTAGTCTGTTACAAAAAGAATGTCCCCTTTCCTTTTTTAGCAACACTTTAACTTTCCACGTGGCATGTTTAAGACCATTAATAGTAAAGTGATTTTGTACATTTTACATACTTTGGATTTAGACCAAGATTATATTCTTTCTTTCTTTCTTCAACTTCGTTCCAGTCCAACTAGTATCTCCTTTTTGATGGAGGATGTATTTCTTAATTAAAATTCTAATTAATCACCTTTAAAACGCCCTTTTAAACCTAAATAACTAATTTACTTAAATGAATCCTTTAAAATTTAATAGTAAGTGCAGCCCTGACCTACGAGACCCCAACCTACGGGTCGTAGGTCAGTCGACGGGCATTATTCCCCTCCAACCTGCACATCCGTGGTTTAGATAAGAGAGTATGCATTTTGACCCTTTTTTGAAAGTTACTAAGTGTACATCGACGAAGGCATCGACGCCCCGTCGATTGGCCTACACTCCGTTGATGGTGGGCATAAGTGTTGATGTCTTTTGACAGCTTTTGATCATTTGGGAAGGGTTCTCCTCAAGGACCCTTTGGGGGGTCCTTGGGGAGTCGTACCCATAAATTTCGACTCTAAACCTATTTTAATATGTGTTTGACACCTTTCTACCAAATTTCACCAAATTTCGTTAAAACCTTGTAAAACAGGCTAAGGCACACTAGCACCTCTTTGACTAGTCTTCGAACATCATGAACGTTTCTTGACGTCTTGACTCCAAAACTTCCTAAATGACTCATAAACACTATTTTTGAATTTAAAACAGTTTTAAAACTCTTAGACACTCATGTGAGGCTCTAGATTAGGTCTTAGACTTTCAGAGTGTTACAGAAACCTTTCTTAGGTACTTAAAAATCAACAGTAATATGCTTTACGACTCATTCCAGGTGTAAGTCCTTTCAAGTGCTCAATACCAGATGCAATTGATTGTTTTCTCACCTTTCCAAATCATACCTTCACAAAATATATCATCTCGAATGTAGGTTTGCACCAAAAAAATCTAAATTGTAATTTCAACCGTATAAGTAAATCCCCTTATCTATTAACATTAGCTTATGTCTTGAAGATTTTTATTAATTCATGAATCTTCACTTATCATGGATTGCATCTTTGTCGATATTACAATATTTTTTTTCCAAAATTCAATCTACTCCTTACTAAACTCAAAACAAAATAAGGCATTTATCATCACACTCAATCTAATGTCTGTACACTCCTTTCTCAAGTCTTTTCCAATAGATTATGACCAATATGATGGACTTGTTGCACTATTAAATGCCACGGCAAATGAAAGTAAATCAAGATCTATGAATCCACTATATTTATTTTCCCTCTAAATCCTCTTTTAGCCATTTCAATCCAAATATATTATTTGCGTTTCGCCTCTCTCTAAAGGTTGCACTTCATTCCACAATCGTTTTCATTATGCCTTTAGCTCTTTTAAATTCTATTCGAGTGGTGTACTACCATCTCTTAAAAATTCCCATACAACCACGTTACTCACCAAATATTAGAAAAACACGAACTTAGATACTCGCAAATCATATTACTACACCAAATTTGCTTAGCCACAATCTTATTATATCGTGAAATCATGTCACAGTCTACTACAAACTCTTATTACCATTACGCTCAGTCAGCCTTTACTATCACTATGAAGCCAACATTGTATCAACATAACACCTCAAACGCAGGTAAACTCATCAAACTCAAAGTCCTAACCCAATCTTGGTACGCACTCTCTAACTAAAATCATCAATTTCCTTCACCCAAGTATACTCAATGGAACTTTATTTATCCATAAGCTATTCATTATGGTATTAAACCACTCTCTTATGCATTAAGATAAAATCATTTTTCCTCGTATTACCCTCCTTCTTTTTATCAAACAAAACAGGAGCACCCCACTTATAAACACTAGGATGGATGAATCCTTTATCAAGACGCTCTTGGATTTGAACCTTAAGCTCTTTCAAATTTGACACCCCAGGAATAAACTCAATAAAGGAGGATTCGACCTCAACATCCCGAATATGAGCCATTTATGTCAAACAGTCCTTCCCCACCAGTTTCTATCACACAAGAAAGATACGACCATAGCTGACTTAGGTTGTACCCCTACCCAGTCTAACATTTCCTTACCCCGTATCTCTAGAGTTACCGACTTAGTGTCACAATTAAGTCTAGTATAATAGGAGGACAACAAAGTCATGCCTAAGATTATATCTAGTCATTCATATCAAGCATAACCAAATCAACCGAAGTGTGAAAATCCTTAAACATAATAGACAAACACGATACGCATGGGTAACTATGACTGACTCTTCAACTAGGGTAGAAACATGGATGGGGACATCAATTTATTCACAAGACACATCAAATCCCAAGTCAATTGAACTCTTACGTATGAATAAGAAGAATTCGGATCAAACAACACATTAGACATTCGGTCACAACAATTATAGTAGTTGTGATCAGTACATCCGACCCTCATATGCCCATGTTCTCAACAATTTGATCACACTTAATAACATATATTTGATTGTTAATCATTGAATTAGGTCGCGGAGGTTAGTTCAGATCCCATTTAGGGTCTTATCGAATAGTTTAGAAAATAGGGGACGCAGGCTAAGGTTCTGTCTCACCTCATCCCACTATGGAGGGGAAGATCCCACTTTGGCGGTGATATACTGTGGTTTCATGATATTTTAAAAGATTTTTGCTTAAATTTAGTGTGTGTCAAAAAGTCTTTTTCTATTGATTTTTATGTAAGTTTCTACTTATTTGGCAGAAATATCTGTCCCAGATGACGCGAAAGTTTTTTGAGTTCGATAATGCAGAACATCACACCTATTGGAGCTGGGCCGTCGTCGAGCCTGTGGCGGTCCGTAGGTGGCATCGTAGTGAAGCTGATGAAGGAATATGGGGAAGTGTGACTTAGTGTAGATTACGTAAGTCCATGACGGACCGTCATAGCCACGACGGTCCGTCTTGCTAGTTCATCACAATGATCAAAGAGTAGTTATAGTACCCAAATTCAAATAAGATTAAGTATTATGAAACGAAGACCCTCGACGGACCGTCGTTCTTGGAATGGTCTGTCATAACTGTCCGTTGAGGGTAATGAACAACGCAACATAAGAATTTGTGAAGTATGGGAAGACGGAGGCCATGACGGCCATCGTTACCACGAAGGTCCATCACGAGGTCCGTCGATTCAGACGCATTTTGACAGATTTTCAGTAATTAGAATCCTTATTTTATTAGGTTTTTGTTTTTATTATAAATAGTTTGAAAAACTTCATTTTTGGGGTTAGACTTTTGGATAGTAGACTTTTTCATGTTAGACTTTTTGAGAGTTAAACTTTTTGATAATCTTTAGTTCTCTTGTTCCAGTATTGAAGGATTAATTTCAGCAATTCTATAACTTTTTCTTCGATGATTGTTGGGTGCTTTTGTTGATTAATCAACTGATTTCTGGATTTATTCTTTCCTCATCAAACTAGTGCATGAAATTCTTATAGTAAATATAGGACTAGTGTGATTATGCTCATTGTAACTAAATCTCCGTAACTGGGTTGTGGGAACCATGGGTGAATATGAGGTCAACCTACTAAATAAGCAATTCTAAAATATGTCTTGCTGTATTGCTAATTCTTTTGTTTAGAAGTCTTTTTAACGATGCCAACGTTAGAACTCCACCTTAATAATGCTACTTGCTGCACCAAGGAGTATAATAAGAAAAGAATTATCAACATAGATTTAGTGTCCACTATCTATATGCTGTGTGATGGTCCGACGTAATACTTAGTCCAATATCGTACAATGCGTTAATATGAGGTAAAAGTAAGGTTAGTATAGCAACACAGGTAGGCCGACCAAGGGGGCGCGGAGTGAATTTTTAGATGTTCGGACCAAGGATAGAGATAACTACCTTACACTTGAATTTTTAGTTATGGGATTATCAATTAGGAACATTGGGGAACACTTAGCCCTAGTTACTTTGTATTAATTGAGTAGCTCCAAATTTTAAATGTTAGTTGTTTATTTTATTTAAGTTACTTATTTTCATTAATTTAGATAAAAAACAGCCTTTAGTTGTCTTTTGTTTTCTAGAAAATAATTGACTAAATAATATATAATAGAATAAAGTTAAGTCCTGAACTATTTCCTCGTGGAACGATCCCAACCTCATTAGTTGGGTTCTTTACTTGAATACGACTCTTTACTTCTCTATAGAAGTAATTTGAGCTATCACGTCTCGCCTTGGAAGAAATAATACCACCCCAGCGGTCAAAACAGAAAAAGAACTTGCCAAGCTTTTTCAGGGGTTCTTCTCTTTTCTAAAATTCCACAAAGGTTACCAATTACTTAGAAATTTTTAGAATAATCGTCATAACTAGGATATTCATTGTCTCCCCCCAATCTATCTTAACGACACACGCTCCACAATTTTATGTACCTTACATTCAACACTACAACTCACTCGTTTCCAAGATACACCCAGAGATTCACACGGGCGGTTACAATTGGCACAATTCTAACATTTAAGCCAGCACATTGCACATATCAATATTCAGACAAGCAATACTGGCACATCATCATATCCATGCACCCAAATAATACACCCTCCAAATTCATAGTTAATTTCAGACAATTAGAAGCACACAATAACCGTTCCAAGTAAAAACTCGCAGAAAAGTCCAATTTCCTTAATTAGTTCATTCCATAAATGACCATCAGTCATGCCTTACACGGTCCCTAAGTTCAGATACCAATTGGAACCTTCTCAGTTCCGATTGACTTGATTGTGTTCCATATATTTCACATCATTGAGATACCAATTGGACTCAACTCATACCACAAGTGATAATAGTAGCTAGCGAGCCCCGTAAAATTGCTAATTTCAATCACAGAACTAGGTCGAACCCAATTTTTACCCGCCTCATTCTTTAAATGATGGTAACCAGACCTTAAATAAATCCTAGAAAAAACCAATGCACCTAGCCATTGGTCAAAAATGTCATATATCTAAGGCAATAGATGTTTTTTTCCGAATGGTAACCCTATTCAACTGGCAGTAATCTATACATGTAGCGCTCTTGCTAGTGATAGTGTTATAATTTTTGTTGCTCTAGTTCGGACCATAAAGTGAAGGAGGAAAGATACCAATTTGTATCACCCAGATACCAATGGATTCAAGTCATAGCACGAACGAGTAGAAAGAAGTGAGTTGGATTCAAGTCATAGCACGAACGAGTAGAAAGAAGTGAGTTTTTCCTAAAGTCCTATAGCATCTCAAAGAAAAGTACAGACATCATCATACTGTTCCACAAGATTCTATAAGTACAATGACATCAATTAACCTAGGGATCTGATACCAACTTTTTCACGACACAGACCGTCGTGATTGGCACCTACACTAACCATACGGTGGGAGAACCACTATAACAACTCAAACTAAGCAACTAAGGCAATTAAGTTACGAAAGCAAGCTAATTAACAAAATAAATGCGGAATTAAATACCTAGAACCTAAAACTCAGTATACCAAAACTCTACTAAAGAAGAGTCTAACAACAAGGGGTACAACCCCAAAACTAAACAACACCTTAAACAAATAGTCTGAGTCCAAATAGAGTGGACTTAAACGAAGAGAACTCAAGGCAGCCTGAAAGAACTAGTTCACCTTGAATTCGAAACGGTCACTGATTTTTTGAACGAGGTCTATCAATAGCCGCCGGAGGATGCCTTGTACTAAAAACAAGAGCAAGTGCAGTATCACTATACACCCATAGTATACTGATAGGATCACGCGACTATCCCAAGAAGTGAAACACATGAAAGTAACCACAACTTTATAAATCAGGCATATACCGAAGATATACAATATTAGTCATCTTTTCAGGATCAATGCACATCCCACATTCTCAATAATAGACATTGGTTATCGATTTTGAGCAACATACAGTTTCTCAATATCAATTATCATTAGCTATGAACGGAATCATCACAAGTAGATACACAACACAATTCAATGGTCCTCACACAGAACCCAATTCAATGGTCCTCACACAGAACCCAATTCAATGGTCCTCTCATGGAACCCACACTCAAATTGTTAGCATACCGTAACGTGGTAATTGATCCAAGTTAGTATGCTAGAACGTGGCAGCTGATTTCATATTTATGCCGTAACGTGGAAACTGATTCCATATGTATGTCGGAGCGTCGCATTTCAATCCACGTATTTATGCCGAAACGTGTCAATACGATCAAAGTTAGTTATGCCGGAACATGGCAATTCGATCCTATTCACACACCACAATCACAAATGACGTCCATCATCAAGACAACAAACAAAGGTGATTCCTGGCAGACAACTTATTCAATTATCCCATTTCAATTTAGGGTGATCAATATGCAACATGCGCAACATACCTGCATTAAATGAAGTATTACAAACTGTATTACACCAACTGAATCACAATAATCCCCTTCATCGATCCAAGCTTGAATCCCTAAGCCTTGATACTACTTCCCTTTTTGTGAATTCTTTCCATTGTTCTATGTCTACAATTTTAATATAACGCAAGGATTCCACACTCAAGGTCTATTATTCGGATTATCAAATCAATACCCTACCACCAAAACTCAATACCAAATTAGGACTTTTTTCACACCATAATTCTTAGATTAAAACCCTTCCCCATCGATAATAACCCAAGAAAATAGGTTCTACGGATCAAAAAACAAATTCGGGGAGTGAAAATCTTACCTTTAGCCTCAAGAATGGTGACAACGGCCAAGAAGTCGCTTGGGGTTGTCCCCTTAGATCTAAAATTCGGAAAGTGTCAAATAAGGTCATTTAGGGGTTTATTAACGACTTTAAGTCGCGTCTGGCCCGTCACAGCGGACCTATCGTGCTATAGCAACCCAGAATAGCAACCCCGCTCTGGCACCCAAAATCCCGCCCAGCGGCTTCAACAGAGACAAAATGTACATGTTCATCCTAAGATCATTTTCATAAGTTCTACTCACCCAAATTCGATTTTGTAAAGTTGCAGGGGTTTCTTATCATCTTAGTTATCCACTCATGTAATCAAATTCACAATTAGTTCTCTCATACATTACTAGATTTCTCTACACCTTAATGACTATGATTTTCATCCAAATTTGGTCTAGGTTGGGAAATTCCATGTTACTATGAAAACAATTTCTGGTTCCAATTCATTCTTCATTTGTTTTCCCTAACGACGGAATGAGGTCGTTACATTTTCTCATTCTTCTCTTTTTTTTTTTATCTTAAGTACCGTTATTCATACAAATTAAATTTTATATTTGTTTGGGGTAGTTCTTGTTTTTTATTTCAAGATTTGCTATTATTTAATATAGTTAATTATATTTGTATAAATTAAGTTGAACAATTATTTGTAATTAATTAGCTTATGTTCTTTAATTAAAATAATCACAATCTTTTATTTTGTTAATTTGAATTCTTTCTTCTTGTTCATCTGATATTATAAGCGTTCGCAGGAAACACCTAGTTATTTAGTTTTTAATAATAATTAAGTAATAAGTGAAATTACATTTCTAGTTCTACTTACTCATTTTAATTATTCAATTAGTTAGTTTGTTCAATTATCCAAACATCTAAACTTGTGTTAATTAAATTAATAATCAACCTTGCAAATTTGATTTACTTGTCTTAATAAAATTTAAAATTCTTTATCACCTAGCCATTTTAGTTAATAATTAATGACTTCTTATTTCTCATGTAATTCTCCCACATAATTTACAAATTTATTGGAATGGTTTCCGACGCACCTTTAATTTTTTTATGTGGCAACTCTTCAATTCTCTTTTACCCTATAAAAAGTTATTGTATTAATGAACTGTCTTTCACGAGAAAAATAGGACACAATAATATTTTTTGTTGAAGAATGCACAATAACCAAACAATTGATTGGACTAAATTTCGGTATTGTTATTTTATTGAGATTGGTATTTCATTTCCCTAACGGAACTTGACTGTTTTTCAAAAGTAATTTGGTATTTATGTTACTTTCAAATCTATTTTCTTCTTTTGAACAACATCATTTATATATGGTTCCATATGCTTGCACTTTTTTATTTCAGACTATAGTCTATTTTTTCTTTCATGGTGTAGTGTGTAGACCAAGAAAGAACACTCATCGTTTACTCCAAAAGATTAGCTTCACTAACACACACCGGTAAGAAGCTTTCGCTGCTTGTTCACACAGGCTTCCGCGTGCCCGGGGTCAAAGCGCCTTTGTTGTTGCATATATAGCTATTTAGAGCAAAGATCTAGCAACGCATTCTAGACACAAATCATTGGTATTGGATATATAATTAGGTTGTGCATAGTCAAATCGGCTCCCTTTTTTTCCTATTGCAGAGAGGATTTGAATATTGAGGAAGATAAAGTATGTAATATTGTCATGGAACTTAAATGGTGTTTTTAAATATATGTTAGGCGTATTTCCCTTTACACAAAACATTGTGACTTGGGAAAATAAAGCAGCAACCACAGTTGTCTAAAATCAGTGAAATAACAAAATTACTTAAACGAAAACTGGAATTCGCTTTCGATCAAAACAAGCTTAAATTCAAGAAAATGGAAGCAAATCCCTTCTAGATGGGGACTTAAACTCACCAGCCTTGCCCATGGTCTAGTAGCTAAGTCTAATGAAACTTGTTTTTATACCAAAAGACACCCTTGTTTTGGTCACCTTCATCTGGCTCGACGTAAACACACTCTTTAGCTTCTCTATACATGGCCTTCCAAATTGATGTCCCATCAAATTGATAATAGTCACCTAATATTGGTTTTATAGCCTTAGTAGCTTCCATTGCATGATAATGCGGCATGGTTGAAAACAGATGGTGTGCTACATGAGTGTCTGTGATGTTATGGAATACCTTGTTGAGAATTCCATAGTCTCTGTCAACTGTAGCAAGAGCACCCCTCAACCAGTCCCATTCCGATGCATCATAATGAGGCAATGAAGGATGTGTGTGTTGTAAATATGTTATCAATACGAGGAATCCATTGACAATGAGTAATGGACATCCGTAAACACAGACAACCCAGGCATGTCCTTTTGCTGCCACAAGAGTGTAAAGTACATAGAGTACAGCAAATATGCCAGCATCAGATACAAAGATCTGAAGGCGTTCACGATCTGTGTAGATAGGGCTATTGGGATCGAAATGGCAAGCAAACCGATCATAAGGTCTACCTGAAACATTAAACATGAGGTATAAAGGCCAGCCTAGAGTGAGCTGGACAACAAGTACAAGAATTCTTCCTGGTGGGTTGTTGAGATAAGTAGAGAACCATTTCATACTCGACTTTTTCTTTGGTACAAATACTTCATCACGATCCATTGAACCTGTATTGGAATGATGACGACGATGACTATATTTCCAAGAGAAATAGGGAACAAGTAGAGATGAGTGTAGGACAAGGCCAACAGTGTCATCAAGCCATTGATAGTCACTGAAGGCATGATGACCACATTCATGTGCTATGACCCAAACTCCTGTTAGATTACAGCCTTGGCAGATCCAGTAAAGCGGCCAGGCAACATAGGATAAATTGTAAGGGAGGAGATGGAAATAGTTAGTTGCAACATAGTAAAGGAGAAAAGCTACTACGAGGTCATAAAGAACGAAGGAGAAAGAGTGTAGGACAGATCGCTTGAAACAATGGGGTGGGATGGCTTTCTTGACGTCACCCACAGTGAAGGGTGGTTTCGATTGAGGAACTCTTTGGAGGACATTAGACTGAGACTTGTTGCCCTCAGAAGGAGTGGACATTCGACCTCCTGCACCCATTGTTCAGTAACCTGCATTATGACAAACTCTTGATGTTATCAAAATTTGGCTAATAGATATCAGAAGATATCAATAAAGAAGAGAGTAAAAAAGTGGTAAAGATAATTCTCCTAAGACTGCTTTTTGACATTGTGTATTAACTATTCCTTCATATAATCAAGACTGGCAGTCAAGAATGGTTCAGCTAGTATTTAACTTAATATTCACTACTTTGAACTTTATATACAAAACACATGGCAAATATTTTTATTCCTTGTTTGCAAGTCTGCATTAATAGGATCATAACTTTCTTGGTTTACCCCAATGTCCGGCAAAGTTGCTGCGATTATTCACTTTCAGTGCCACATTCTGTGCGTGGATGTGGGTAATTTGTACCCAATCTTGTCAAGCCGTTTTGGGTCACTCTAACCAAATTCAAGGGAGAAATTAATTCAATGATTTTCTATAATCAATACAAAAATTAATATGAAATTGAAGAAAATAAAATACCTTCTATATACAAATTTCTATTGTCATTCCCTTTCCTTTTTATCTCCTTTAGGATTCTCCTCTTTATCTATATATTATCCTCAAGTTTTTTAACAGTATCTCATAATTAGGTTTTATAATTTATTTTTAGATATTTGAATTATCTTGAGTCAAATTCCCGCATCCATATCCATACATTGATATGTATCCCTGAATCACAAAATTTAGATCATAGAGGATCCTACCTCTAGATCCGCACCCGAATTTGATCATATTCACATTGAAGCCCGACAAAATTTGACATCGCATCAGGACATAGGAGTTTCTTTTTTGGGTTTCCTAAATGGTGTACGTACCCACATTGGAGTCCGACTAAATTCGAATTCACACCGACACATTGAGGGGTAAAACATTCCCTATCATTGACGATTGTATATTCAAGAGGACTCAAATTTGTGACCTCTTAATTAAGGATGAAAAATACTTATCACTCCCCACAATCCTTGTTGGTCCCTAATAGTTATTTATTCGTATATGCCCCTTGTCCTAACGGAGATAAGGTACAAACAAAGAACAGAGATAAATTTAACTACTTTCTCAAAATACAAAAATCAATTTATTTTTTCCGTAAAATAAATGATTAAATTTACACTCTTAAGTATAATTTTTTTTATTACATACTTATTCTACTTAATGGCCTTCTAAAGTAATTAACTTCAACTCTAGAGAGAAAAAAATCAGATTTAAATAATTATCTAAATTTATTAAAGTATATAATAAAAATAAATAATAAATTTTTTATAAGAGCCACATTTCCTTAATTACTGTAATGCCTTGAGTGCAGGTGTATAAATGCGTGATAAAGAAATCCTTTCTATATACTTTCTTTATTTTTTTAATCACATATCTTCTCACGTAAAATCACATATGACTTACTTTAATTAGTCTTCTAAAATATTTATTTAAACTTCAACTCTAGAGAAAACAAACTCAAATTTAATTTGCTTCTATTTTTCTTGAAATATATACTGAAATAAGAGCCTCATTTTATTAAATTAAAATCTATGGTTGAACAAAATGATTAATTGTGCAAAAGAAATATTTAGGTTATTGATTTTATATTTCATCCAGTAGTAGCATTTTTATTATTTTCTGTAATAAAAGGTAGTTTAATTTAGACTTTTTTTCTATATAGTTGAAGTTAAACTACTTCTGCACATCATAAAGAATCAACAACTAGCCCACCTCTCAACTACTTCCACTAGTCTATACGTATGAAATATAATTTGAAAATATAATATTTAAAAGATAAAAATTAAAGATTATTTTTTACTATTATTCTTTTAATTATTTCTAAATATTTTTCTTAAAAAATATAAAGTAGTTAAGAACCTTTTTTTAAAAAATCGGTAAATATGAAAAGAAAAAAAGCCTCAATAATTTTCTTGAATTTTTTTTTTTAAATTACTTATTTTGAACTTTGAAAAAGTCTAACAATACTGAAGGGGTCATTTGATAGGTTATAAAAGATTAATACTAAATATATTGTATTAATAATGTCTGTATTATTTCTTATTTTGTATATTTTAAATAGCATGCATTGCATAATTTTTATAAAAAAAAATTATAAATTTACAAAAATACCCTCTATATAAATGATAGAAAAGACATAAAAAAAATTAAGGGACAATTAAGTCTTTAACTATGTTTAGCATAGATTAAATTCATTTGCATTATTAATACCACAGATTTTTATGTATTAGTAGTAATACACTCGTGAATACAGAATAGAATTTATAACTTATGTATATTTTTTAAAAAAATATATCAATTAAAATATTACTAATACATAAAACTAATATATATTAATTTTTTTAATACATTCTATCAAACAAACCTCTTAAATATGTGTTTAGAGAAATATTCATTACTATATTATAAAGAACCTACGTGGATGATAATTAACAAAGCTTAAGCAAGAGTGAGAATTAAAGATTCAATAGTGTGATGGACCGCATAATCTAGGTAGAATAAGCTAAGAAAGACGGGAAGAATTAAAAGAGTGATGGACCACGTAATCTGAGGAGCAGAATCAGCAAAATATCAGCAAAATATCAGCAAATCTTTTTGGCATAATACATATATTGAATTTTAGACTTGGCTTCAAATTTTAATTTTAACTTTCAATTTTTATAATACACAAACAAGCACTTTAACTATTCAACTTTTAAATAAATAAATACAAAAGTCCTTCATGGCACAACACACGTAGGACACCACGTAGGACAAAAAATGACATGTAGGACATGTGTCTATTTGTTTAACTTTATACAAGTTTAAGCGTCTACTTGTGCACTTTCAATGTTAAAGGGCATAAATGTAATTTGAAACCAAATTAAAGGGCATATTTATATATTATACCAATTTTTTTTTTAAATAAGTGCCTCATATAATGCAGAAATTTCAGTCCAAGCACATATTGTCCCGCACAGATCATCATTATGTGATACTTTAAATTTTCAAAATTAATAATTAAAATTATCATATGTAATTTTAAAATTTTTTAAAATAAAATTTATCTATGTAATACAATTATTAAAATACTATAAATCATCATAATTTATAATTCAAAATATTTTAAAAATTTATAGTCGATAAACTTATTTAATTCTAGTAATCTAAAGTATTATTATATTTATTATTTTTTTATAATATACATAAAAGCATAATATTGCAACGAGCAGCCCACGTTCACTTAAGAATAACAAGTGGCTCTCAGTTAACTAGATCGACACAGTAATACTCCCATCACGTGACTGAACAAGATCTGAGATGGTCCAATTGCTAAACAAATAAAACACAGATTTGCTCTAATTAGACTAACCTAACAGACATTTAAAAGGCTCGCATTAGAATCATATAATATATATATATAATATATATATAATTATATTAGAGACAATGTTCAAATAACAGTTAAACTATTTTTCTTTTGCAGGTTTTATCATTAAACATTTATTTATTAGTTTGAGAAATACGCATCTCTCCTTTATAAATTTTTTTATCATTGTGTGTGCAATACACTATTTCTTTTACTTTATGAATTTGTCACATCACACTTCACGTGAATAAAACATTTCAACTTGATAAAAATTAAATAATAAACTATTAGTATTAAAATTAAAGTATTAATATCCCAAAAAATTTTAAAAAAAACTCAAGTGTGAGTGAAAGTGATGGAGTGGAGCGAGAAAAATATCTTACATTTTTTTTTATACAAGGCTTATTAAAGCATGTTTTATGACAATATTATTCTTAATATATCAAACCAAAAATAGATTAAAAATAATTATAATATCACTATATTCTATTTAATGTGATTTTATTATTGAGAACCTGTAAATTGAGAGATAAATATTTTTCAAGAATCAAGTCACACATTCAAGAGACCAGGTGTAGAACAAGTAAAGGGTGCAACTGCCTGTAGAAATGAGCTAGGGCTTTCAATTTGGAGTGTATACTGTATAGTGACTCCAAATGCTACTGCACAAAGCCATGTTCTCCTAATTAATTAATCTCCAATAATAAATGTTTGTTTTATTACTTTTTGACATCGTTATAGTTTTAAGAGGCAAATATATATACAAGTCTTAAAACTCAATAATTATAGTAGCACATAATACATAAGCCCTAAACTCAATAATTATCGCATCACACAATTTCCTGAAAAACAGAGTAATAAACATGATTTAACTTAAAAATAAATGAATTTTTAAAACCTGAGCTCTACAAAACTACCAGTAATAAGAACTCCCAACTATAACTTCATTTGTTATGTCATAATTTTTTAGTGCTATATTTAATTGAGTGATTTAATTAATACAAAAATGTAAATCAAATTATTTTATCAATACAAAATATAATGTAATAATTTTGATGCATAAATTTTTGAAATTGAGTGACCTTAAAAATCGTTAACCCGTGATTTTGGAGAGTTAATATCTCAGATGGTCACTCACCTAATGCATTCTTCTCCGAAAATCACTACTCAACCTTTCATTTCCACTCAAAAGTCACTCAACTACAATGCTTTCTGTCTCATAAAGTCTTCAACTTTGCATTTCAACTCAACTAAAAAGTCCAGCAATTATCCACTCTTTTTCTAAAAAGTCATTTCAATCTATTAACTTGTTTTTTTAATTAAAATTGACGGTATCAATTTGTTTATCGATAATACCCCAATTTTTTTTTAAAAAAAAATAATTTTTACCATTTAATGATCCTCCCACCTAACCTGATCCATTAAAAAAAATAATATGATCAATTTTATTTTTCCTTTCATCCTAAATTATTCCCTTTATTTCTTCTCTACATTTTTTTTTTCATTCTCCATTGTTGCTTTTCTTTTTGGAGAGGCACCAATAATGGAGGATGAAAATTAAAAAAGTAGATGAAAAAGAGAGTGAATAATTTAGTATGAAAGGCAAAATAAAATGGATCATATTATATTTTTAATGGATCGGGTTAGGTGGATGGATCATTGAATGATAAAAATGATTATTTTAAAAAAAAAAAAATTAAATTGTTATATAAACAATTGATCTCAGTAAATTTTAATAAAAAAATAATTAAATAGATTGAGTAACTTTATGACAAAAGAGTGAATATTTGAGTGACTTTTAAGTTAAAATTTAAAATTGAGTGACTTTCTGAACAATAAGTACATAGTTAACTAACTTTTAAGTGAAATTAAAAGTTAAATATTTTAAAAGAAGAGTGCTTAATTGAGTGATGCTATTGATTCTCATTTTGGATATGTATCACTCGGGCAGTTATGTGCTTCAAGATGTACGTAATAGCAAAATCTGGACCACTTGTTTTTTTTTTGAAACGGACCACTTGTTCACGTACTCAAAATTATCTCGTCCACTTGCAGCTTTGCACAAGCTAAAACAGGGGGGGGGGAAAGTTCAACTCATGCTCAAAGCAATATTTACCAATTCTGGAATAAACAGATCTCAAATCATATAACCATAAACAAACAGGCACCACCCACAATATATAGACATTTTATATTATCTATATATATATAATTTATATATATATAATATGGTAATTTTAAAAAAAACAAAG
Source organism: Solanum habrochaites (assembly GCA_027704765.1). Taxonomy (NCBI): domain Eukaryota; kingdom Viridiplantae; phylum Streptophyta; class Magnoliopsida; order Solanales; family Solanaceae; genus Solanum; species Solanum habrochaites. Next base: position 40,877,414 of record JAKWJA010002491.1, read on the forward strand.
CAAAATTTTTTATAGTTATATTGGATTTAAACCACAATCAGAGATTAGCTTAGTGATGAAGGGTTCAAAAAATTCCAAAAGCTCAAATCTTAGAACCTATTCTCAAAACCCAAATCCTGGATCCACCACCTTAAATCGGTGTCTCACTATATATTGTTCCATCCACATTGAATCCAAATGAAGTCGCTATATTTGTGTTTCATATTTGAGCCTACAGGCTACAAGGTATGTATATAAAAATAATGATGGTAAAGCATGGATATAAGAAGCACTCAACACCATAGATCCATAAACTATTGAATACAAAATATGCACATAGAAGCTTTCATCTCCCTCAATAACTCTAACATCAAATACATCACATTGTAAACCAGAGATGGATTCATGAATTTTGAAAAATGAAAAGAAGCAACAAAAATCAGAAAAATGAGATTACATATAAAAAAAATACCTGGGACAACTTTAGTTGCCAAAATGAGATTTTCTTTATCCTCTCCTTTCTCTGTGATGTATGTATTTGTGGAAAATGAGAGGAGAAAGAATAGGTATTTATGCTTTTTAGTTTCCCTCCTCCGTAATGAATGCCCTATGCAACGGGTCCAGGAAATAACATGGGCACCATCCACTTCCTACTTTTTATTCTATTTTTTTACACTAGTGGAGATCTCCTAGCACCCACTCCTTAGTAGGCTATGATTGACTTTACACCTTAAAATTACAATTTTGTTCTCCTCAATTTATATTTGGAGTAGCATTAACATTTTTATTATGTGTGAGATTTCAAGTATGATATTATTTATAATTTCATGTGGACAATTAATATGAAAAATACTAGGGGGTATAATATTAATTTGTTCTTCTCTCAACAATATCGTAATTTCATAAACACTTTTCTCCATCAAATATTCTCCAACAAGAAAACATAATAAAAAAAGCATCAATAATCTATATAAATAATCACACACATTATTGGAGATATGTTTGTAGATCAATGCTTGAACTAAGATTGTTTCAAAAAAGAAAGGAAATGAGTCTCAAAAGATAGATCGTTGATTTCCCCCAACAATTAAGCTACACTTTCTTTTGATGTCTACTCGGTCACCACGATGGGAAAGACTAATTAAAGGCGGCTGCTTGTAAACAAACAGGTTATATCTATTACCTCTTGAATTTTGTATTGAAAAAAGCGCTAGGAAATTCCGTTCGAAGGTGGAAGCTTCATGACTATTTTACTGAGTTCTTTTTTTTTATGATCGAGAAATATATATGTGACCCTCAATTTGGGTCAGTTACAATCTTCTAAACTCGGTGAATAATGATCCCCTCTTTACCCTTCTCCACTTAAATATCAGACTCCGCATTGTAAAATGTAAAGCTTGAACCTGTGATCTAAGCCATAAATCTTCACCTTTTACAATTCGAGCTAAGCCTTGGGGGCATTTCTCCGTGTTCTTTTTGCTCGAGGAACTTTTAAAAAATATGGTTGATATATAAGTACCATTAATATGCAAGATCAGAAAAGAACAATAATCATCATTCCTAAGAGGTCATTTAATACGGGGCTATATTAGAACTCAGAAGTAACAATGACAACAGAAAATTATAATATTAGCGATGATTTTATTGTTTAGCTATAAAATTTATTTGTCGTTAATTTCTACTTTTTAGTAGTGATTGGACAATCACGGTCGTAATCCCCTTGTATAACTTTCTTATTCCATTAGATCTAACTTATCAAGTTCAAATTTTTTGTTTTCTCAAATCGAATTTATCAATGCCTTAAAATCATATGCTTGAATATAGTTAGAGCATATTTTTTGGAAATATATGACATTATTGCAAATTTTTAAAATACTTATTACACGACATTTGTTTTAATCACACTCTGTCTGATCATTTATAATTTTAAAAATTACAATAATATACCTTCTAAAACCATAATTTACCTAATATTATTTTAACCTTTTTTTTACAACAATATTTTAATTACAAACATGATTATTTATTAAAAAATAATATTTTCCTCTTCGATTTATTAACTAGTATTGTTTCTGTTAGTGAGTTGATTTTTTGGACTCATATTTCCTTTTAGAGAAAGAGTCTGTATAACCCCTCACTTTGTCATTTAGACTGATATACCCCTCGTTATACAGTGTCTCATATATCACCCCTGCTTGTTAAAACAAATGGCTCACATATACCTTTTCTTCTAACGGAAATGAAAAAAATAAGAATTTTTAATCTAAATTTTATTAATGTTTTCTAAAAAAAAAAAATATAATCCTATGATACCATTTAATCCTCGTCAAACATATTTTGATTTGACTTTATTGTTTCAATGACTATTATACTATTATTTCGATAATCAATTTATTTATGTTTTCACTAATATTCTTGTAAAAATTTATTGTAGATGACCAATTTTTTCTTCGAATACGAAATTACAATTACAATACACACAACAAATAGTTAAATTTTTTTCTTTAAATAAGGAGTGAAAAAAAAAAACAAATAAAATAAGAATACAAACTCAAATAATTATAATAAAAGAATTCAAAAATAATTTATGTATAAAAAATTAATAACCTTGAACTTGATGAGAGAATCATATAAACCCCATAAATAATTTTTAAAAACATTAGAGTACAATATAAATTTCAAACTAATTTTTACTTTTCGTTAATAAAGGGTATAATGTGAGCCATTTTGTAACGGCAAGGGGTATATTTAGCCGGATTTTTATTTGTATACACGGTAGGGAATATATGTGCCACTTTTATAACGGGTATATCAGCTCTAATGAAAAGTTGAGGGGTATATTAGGACCCTTTCCCCTTATTTTATTTTGCTTCAAACTCCAGTCAACTGTATTTTTTGATATATTTCTTTAGCAAATATCCCATTTTCTTTCTCTCTTATTAAATGAATACCATTGTTACACACGAAAAATTGCATTCATATTTTAATCGATTTTGACGCAATGTTTACTCATCTTTTCATCCTTTTCTTTTTTTCATCCTTTTCAATGTGCACTAATAACTCCTCTTTTCAATATTTTCTTTTTTCATCCTTTTCGGTGTGCACTGATTACTGCTCTTTTCATCATCTTTTTTTCTTCATATTTTTCAAAAACATCCTTATCAACAATAGGTTTGTATCTATTTCTTTGAATAACAAATTCCTACAAAAAAAATTATTTTCTAAAGATTATCTGTTATAACACAAAATAGTTCTTGCTTCTTGTAAAACTCCATTATGGCTACACCTCGAAAGAGTCCTAGTCTAATGAAAAACAATACCAATTTCAACAGTCTCATTCTATGTATAACACCAAATTTTCAGTTGATTGCTTCCACCTCTTTTCCAAAAGTACTGAAGTTCGTATAATTGAGGTGATTGAAACAAACAATTAAAGGGTAAAGAGAAAGAAGATACTTTTGTTAAAACCAATTATGGAGGAAAAAAGAGTAAAGAGAAATCTTTACGAATGATCAGGGTCCTCATGATAGCAATTTTGAAGACCATATACCAATTGCAAAAAGAATCCGTCTCAACAAGGTGATCAAGTCAAAATTGGAAAAAATTACTAAGGTACATTTTATGGTGTACGGTTGATGATTATACATGAAATTAATTGTACAGTTGGCTTTTACCCCTATTAACTTGAATCTGTTTGTACAGTTTGAATTTGCTTTCTAATGAGCATATTGTTATCAAAATGAGTGAACAAGTGTTGTTTTCTTGTAGACGTTTGTTTTTAAATTTGAGGCAGGAGCTATGGTGAGGGGAAGTGTTGAGAGGGTTCTGAGAAACTGTAAATGAATTTTCTGGGATATATTGATTGAATATGTTGTTATTTGGCTTGTGTTTATTTAGGAGTTAGGTGTTTTGCTAGATGATGTTGATGATTGATTAATTTAGATGGTTATGGTTATAGTTAGATGTAATGTCAGTTAGTGAAATATTAAGTGAGAAAGTTGACTGGACATCACGGTCATAAAAAATTATCTTTGAAGGAAATTTGGGTTCAATTGGAGAGTGAGAGCAGGGTGGGGATGAGTATTGCTTTTTGAATGGTGGAATGCACTAAAGAGTTGCTTTTGCCTATGTAGTTAGTTATGTTTTCTTTGTCCTATCTAGTTGGACGGCCTATTTTACTAAGATGTGTTTGTTTTGATCTTTTCAAGGAATCTACCAATTTATGCGATTATGGTTTCATTTTACTCCATGAATAATATCTTCGATTGGTATTGATATTGTTTGTACGGTGCGGTATGTTTTCATGTTGATGTATGGATGGGGGATAAAGGAAGGTGTTAAATACTGTTTTAGCACAAGAGCATTTTGTTACTGTTGCTTGCGAAGTAATGTCTTAATTAACTAATAGATAACTTATGTAATAAGATTTCAGAGTTTGATGTAAAGACTAATGGAAAATTGAGAGGTATTATCCTTACAACTGAATCTGTAGGTTTTACTGGGTTTCTATCTTTATGTAGGTAACGGTGAATCTAGTGATAATTTGAACCTAGCTAGTGGATCGGTAAAATGAAATTATTGACGTTATGATCTGAAGCAAGGGTTTAATTATATGGTTATTTTTGAAGAATATTTGCGGAGTTTCAAGGATTTTGTAGTTGAATGGTTTTGCAGTCGTATTTGTCCTTAAGTAGTATTTTATATATGAAGTAATACAATGGACTTTTGTTGAGTGTTTGTTTGTTCCTAGTTGCACTATTGAGTGAAAAACTACTATAATATATTTTATCTATTTGTAGAAATATGGTGTAAATCATGGAAAACAAAAGTTGTTAAACGTGGTGGTAATATGAGAAGGACGAATATGAAAAGGACAGTTATCTAAGGTATGCTATCCTTTATTTTTCTATTTGAAAAAATAAGTTTTTTTTAGTACTTCTTAATGTTCATTTTGTATTGTTATTTTTTTAATTTTGCAAAGTATTTACTTGTTTACTAGTATAGAATTGTATATATTAGTTGTTTTTATTTGTTCAAATTATATACTGAATTTGATACTATGTTGGTATATAAAATGACATAAATTTTGATTTTGGACGATATTTGTAGTTATTTATGTATTCTGAGTGATAATCATAATTAACAGTTTCATAGCTTTATCTGTAGTTCTTTGACTAAAATGAATTGTTTATTATTTACATTTTTTTTAAAAAAATTATAGCTAAAGAAGAAACAATCACGTTTGTGTTCATACGTCAATGTTGATAGTGTTCAAGCGAAACTGACCTTTGTTGGAGTGCAATTCACATACACACACTGATGAATAGACTTTCAAGAAGAAAGAGATCAGAGATCTAGAGAGAGAAAGAAGTGAACCAATTTCGTGGTACATTCTGTGAGTAAACCTTTCCACGTCTGTGGGTATATATATTATAATCGAGTATTTTTTGGTGTACATAGAATAAAATGAGAGAATAAATAGTACCCACTAGGAATTTTTAGGTCGGGCACTGCACCGAACCCCTCCTTCGGATGGGGGGCTCCCTCCCCCCATAACCCTTGGCAACCTCACGCAGATGTCACCCGCGTAAACGTTATAACATATATTAATCAGACTACTCCACAACCTAACCATTCTCTCTCCTCCACTTGGAGACTCGATTCATTCATTCAAAAAATAATTCTCAAAAAAATTCCTCTTCATCATCAAGATCTTTACTGCCTCGCAACATCTGTCAGCAACAACTACAGAAGACCAACCGAGGGTTTGCATACCCCAGTTTCCCGACATACAACACATTTTCGTCAACATGTCTTCCGGCTTCTTTTTACCCCTATCTTCTCCAAGCACATATCCCTCCTCCCTTACCCTGGGATTGAATGGTTACTGCCTCCTTCTCTGATGTGCTTTCTTCGACATGATAGACTTGAATTTTTCACCAACTGTATGGCCCTCTGCTATCTGAGTAAAAGAATCTTCTCAGTCTTCTTCTTGCCCACTGTTCCTCTATATAATCTGCCACGCATATCCATCTCTTTCCCATCTTCAGCTATTGTCACAACTCAGCTTCCAGTAGATGAAGAGACAACACACTTCTGAGCTTGGACATCCAACTCACTGCCTGTTCCCCCAATTGTGTAAAGGTACCACCCGGATGTACTCTTTTGCTCGAGTCAACAGCCCCACCAAGATCCGCATCCACAAACCCTGTAGAGTCCACCTTGGCTTTGCCAAAACAGTAGTTTGGGATTAACTAACTTCATCAGATATCTCAGAAGACACTTCATAGCTCCCAATGCTCTTTTTTCCCCGGGTTCACTATTACCTGCTAACAACTCCCACTACATGTGCTATATCAGGTCAGTGGCAGACCATAACATACTCAAACTCCAACTCTGAAGCATAGGAACAAGTGTCCTATGATCCCGCTCCTCGGTCAGTCTTGGTTGAATGCTCCTTGACAATTTTTAAAGTTATTTGCCAATTGAGTAGTCCTGGGTTTAGCCATTAACCCTGAATCTGGCTCAGCACCCTTCTCCCTGTACACTCCTGATATAATTTAAAGTGCCAAGCAAATCTAATCCCCGAAATCTGCTTCATTGACCCAAATCTTTCATCTCAAACGTTCAGACAACCTTGTCTTCATATTGTAATCTCCCTCTCTAGATCCCTGCAATCAACATATCTTCCACAACAAGAGTAGAAAGCATATTAATCATGTATTTTCTTGAAGTAACAACAAGGATACTTGTTAGCTTTGCAATTCCCACATCTTGGTCTGAAGGAGTCAACTTCTTGTACCACTGCCTGGTGCTTGCTTTAGGTCCTACAGCTCCTGGTGAGCTTGCACACCATTTGTTCCTTGCCTGGAACCCAAATTCTTCCGGTTGTTGCATTAGATCTCTTTGTCCATATCCCTGTAAAAATGTTATTTTTAAAATCCATTTGCTCTGATTCAAATTCTCTGAAATGCAACAATACTCAACAGAATTCGAATAGAGGTTAACTTCACAACAGGAAGATCTTCACACCCAGCATAAAATGCATACCTTTCCTTTGTAATGTCTTTAAACCTAAATGGCCTTGAACCTTCTAACCTTCTTTTGCATCTGTTTCAGTCTTGATTGGAACACACCCTTTGTTCAGCAAAACTCACCCTCTTCCCGGCATAACTCAGTCAACACCTATGTGTCATTCTTCTCAATTGAACCTCATCTCATCATCCATGGCTTGCTCCGCACTTGATCGAATCCCTCCCACCTGTAGGGCCTCATAAAAGACTCTGGTTCTCCTCATCTGGGGTCCGCTCTTCTCCAACTCAATCTCAACTCCCACTTGATTTGGTAATCTCTAGAATCTTCTGCTCTCTGTGTCCTTGGCAGGACAGACTCATAAATGGCACGTCACCATTTATCGGATCTTTCTGTTCTTGTCATCCCAAACCCTGTAACCAAACAAATCAGAACCATGCCTAAGAGTACCACTTCACCAACCCTTGGCATCAGCTTGTCTCTCTGTTTCTGGATCAACATGAACATAAGCAGGCACCAAAGAAGTCCTCGAGTGTACCTGTACTTTGAGTTCTTTCCTGTCCACAACCTCCTCTAGAATATGACCTAAAGAAACTGATGGTCCCCTGTTTGATCAAGTAGCCAGTTATGCCTCCCTAGCATTCCCCCCAAACTGTTTTGGGCAGCCCCAGGTATCCCTCATACTCCCTTGCACACTCATTCAATGTTCTGTTCATCCTCTCAGCCATTCCATTCTGGCCTTTGACTTAACCAGGAATTTTTCTCACATCTGATCCCTCAGCTGCACAAAATGCCTTGACTCTGATTTGTCATACTCCCCTCTATTGTGCATACTCCTTAGGCCTTTGACTTTCAAAATTACTGTTCCTCAACTTCAGCGTTCCACGTCTTGAAGTTTCAAAACACATCTGACTTATTCCTTCAAGACGTAACACCCATACTTCCTAACCGAAATCATCAATGAAGGTACATAGAATCTGATCTTCCAAGTGATAATACTGGAGAATGGTTCCCCAACATCTTTATGGACCATTTCCGAACCCACCTTTCTTTGGCTCTCTAGAGTCTTTGTGAAGCTTACTCTTTTCCTGTTTGACCATAACAATCTCTCACAAGACCCATATCAACATACTTTCAGACCTCTAATGCTCTTTTTGGCACCCGAGCATCTTCATTCCTGTTAGACTCTAGTGTCCAAGTCTTGGGTTTGTGCGCACAGACATGACCCCGGAAGCACCTTCTGGCAACAGCGCCCATTTAATGACAAACAACAACCCTGCAGTGGTTAAACAAGGTCCAAAATTTGGTGCCACGAGCTGTACCATAGACTTTCACATCTTCCATTAATCTTTCCCAAACTCTACTTCATATCCCTGCTATCCTCCACCTGACCAACTAGATCAGATTTTTCTTGAGCCCAGGAATATATTGCCTCCTCCAATGTCCACTGGTTTTCCTCATCCAGATGGTCTTTATGCAACATCCCCCTTTCCTTCAATATCTAAGGCTTTATTGTCAGCAAATACCACCCTTTCCAAAATTTTCCAGAATTGAATTTTGGAACAACTCCCTTGCTTGGAGACGAATGAAGATGCACCAGGATCAACAATCCATGATTCAATCGGCTGTTTACACTAAGGATTAATGAGCCTCCCCATGTCCTCTGCTGACTTTTACAAGAATCATTGTCAATCTCCAGATTTCTGATTCTGTTTCTTCCTTTGGCTTTGTACAGTGCATCGAAAGTGCCCTCTTGTTTCTCTTCTCCCCAGTTCCCAACAAGTCCACGTTTGCTCTGTTCAGAGATTTTTCTCGATATTCTTTGAAGTTTAATCGACCATGTTGATTGGCCTTATTCATCTTACTTCTCTCCCTTCAGTTCACAACGCTGAGAGCACTGCCTGAATGAACTCTCCCACTTCTCGTTTGCGAATACTTTCTCTAAGACAACATCACGAATTTCATTAACGTCCATTGCTCAGATCCCTGGACTACTGTATCGCAGCAAACAACAGTTCTCAAGATTGGGTCAGAGATGACTCAAACTCAATGCCTTAATATCATCTTCGCAATTAATATCCACAGAATTGAGTTGACTCACAATCATCGTGAACTCGTTTGTATGATCAAAACCAGATCCCATTCTCAGGAATCTCGTAAATTGAACAATCTACGCCATCCAATATACCCGTTCATCCGCCGATGGTTTTTCATACATGTTGGAGAGTGCCTTCAACAGACCGGAAGGAGACGTAGTCTCTCCTTCACACGATTTTAAACACCACGTTCGAGACAAAGTCAACCGATTTTCCTGGTGACCTTAGCTTCCACTTCCCTCCTCCGTCATGGATTCCAGGCTTCACCCCGGTCAGCGGTTGGTGAAGATATTTCTGGTACAGATAATCTTTTATCTGCATCTTCCATAAACAAAATCGTATCCATCAAACTTCTTGATTCGCAACTTTGAACTATTCCATCTTCATTTATCGTGTTGAATCTCTTCTTTAGATTCTCGCATACGCAGTTGTTAAATCGAATCACACCCACACTTGTGAATCAAGGACACAAGAACTTTAAGAAGAAAGATAGAACATCTAAGATATAAAGACAAAACATATTTCGTGTAACACCCCGTGAGTATAAACTTCCACGCGGTTGGGTATGTATATTAATAACTCAGGTATTTTTGGGTTACAGAGAATAAATAGTACAACCTAAAATTTAGGTCAGGGCGCTGCACCGAACCCCTCATTCAGATGGGGGGCTCCCGCCCCCATAACCCCTTGGCAACCTCACTGCAGAGGTTAAACCACGTAAACAATTATATATATTAATCAGGCTCCACAACCTAACAAACATCTTTTCAAAGTCAACATGCTTCACTTGTTTAAGGAATACCCTTTTGGATATCCACTTGATTTGCGTTCGATGAAGGTTCAACTCGAACTCATTAAAAGATTGATGTATGCTGAGACAAAAAATAATCGCAACAATATGTTCATCATTAATTTATCTACATTTTCGCATAAAGAAATTTAGCGTTGTAAATGTTTTCAAATGTGGGGGACATACATATTTTATTTTTGACCCTGATAGTCCATCGAAGCTTATGAGTTTGTACTTTTCTAATTCATTTGGTAAAGTTCTTAAGGCTGATCTAATTAGAGTTAAATAAATAAGAACGGTTGATTAAGGATGAAGATATTTTTAACATGACCATTCTTTACTTTACTAGATGAGCGTCATCCGTGCTAAACGCGGGCTCAACGTTTAAAATTTTATCATAATTTTACTTCTGTTTGATTAACCTATGAAATATATTTGAGAATCAACGTGGTAAAAATATTTTAAAATAACTGTAATATCTATTATTTTAGTAATGAATCATATTTCACCACTTGTCAATATTGCTTGGCTTTCATGGCACAACTGGCTTTTTTGCTTATCGTTGGGCACTCATGTTTGGAAAGGCTTATTTATGCACCAACCATTATGCTAATGATACAATTTATACAACTAATGTTTCCAAAGGGTTATATAATAGTGGTCTCAAAACAGGTATCAAAAAGATGTGTTGAGAACTAGAACAAAGTGGAGTCATTTTTTTGCCCTATTTGTGTCTATTACTTGGCTCTTGCTCCCACTTTCGATCTCTTGATTGCTAGTGGTCACGACTATGTTCTTCCCATATAATGATAAGGAATTGAATACACCAATATAACTATGTAGTAGTTGTAAGTGGAAATAGCAAGGTCAAATTTTGTACACAACTTCAGACAGCTTCTTAACGAGTGCAATAATCAACAAATTTTATGAAAAACAAGGTAGAATGCAACTGTAAACAGGGTTATTCAATTCAATATAATGCTTCAGATGATGCCTCGCAAGTACATATTTCGAACATTGTAACTTCCAACCTATGTTGCGCGAACTCTTCAAAAATGACAGGTGGGTGTAAAATCTGACACGTGTGGGACATTCAAAGTGAAGGTCAACATAACATTCAACACACCATAATATTTTTATTTTCTAACATGGTCAATGAGTATTCTTATAACCGACCTTACATGATTGAGACTTTGGCATGATTGTTTTTATCGTTATTATTGTATTTCAAGATTGTTGATTGTTGCCTTTAGGTCCTTTCCTATTTGAGATTTTGGTAAAGCTATGAGCTTTAGAGGAAAACTTGTATTTTAAGCCTATTTGAATTGCAGCTGTCTTGATTAATTTTTTCCAAGAGTGTAATTTCTATAGATTGAACGGATAACAGAAAGTAGAGGAAAACTTGTAAGCCTATTTGAATTGCAATTGTCTTAATTAATTTTGCCAAGAGTATAATTTCTATAGATTGAATGGATAACAGAAAGTGATGGTCTTTTATGTGAATAGCATGAAAAAGACATTGATGTAAATACAAAAAATTTAACGTGTAACATCGAAGAACTTTGTACGCTCATTTATCAAAAGTTGACTGACTGTTGAGCAGATTATTATATCATTGCAAATTTTCCTATAAGAATGTTTAGTCTTAATTCAGTAAGTGGCATAGACATACTATGATGTGATAATCTTCATGTCACAACTGTTATTTTTTTCATGTCCCCATGTTCTTCTCCAGGAATGAGGCTAGCTTTTGTTAGAACTAAGCAAAAGAATGTTATCATTTATAATACAATTTAAAGTCACCAGTCAAAGAAGAAAACAAACAACAAATAGTTCTTTAAGACTATGTAAAAACATACAACTCTATCCTATTTCACAACTGTTACCAACTATAAAGAAGCATCCATCTCAATAAAGGCTGCAACATAAAATAAAATAAAACATGTATTACGCACTAACACAAATAAAAATAAGCTTGAGTATTCAGTTACAAACACTAATATTGTATAAACTGCAAATGATTGATTCCTAACACCTGTCTATTGTGTAAAGTACACATCAGAGATAAACGATTAGAATAAAAACTTCTTAGATAGAAACATAATGCAGATAACATAAAGCAACACAAACATCTCATAAGGTACCATGGACATCAAGAATCACCCCTAAAAATGTCACGACCCAAAACCGAGCCGCGACTGGCACCCACACTTACCCTCCTATGTGAGCGAACCAACCAATCTAAACCTTAACATTTCAATGTAATATCAATAGAAAGTAATGCGGAAGACTTAAACTCATTAATAAAAGACAATTCAATAACTTCTAAAATTCAACATCTATTAATTCCCCAAAATCTGGAAGTCATCACCACAAGAAAATCTATGATCAAATTACTAAACTAAGAGTATTCTAAGAAGCTAAAACAAATAAAAGCTGTCTATGCCGAAACTTCAGGCATCGAGACATGAGGAAGGAGATCCAGTCCAAGCTAGAAGCATTAGCTCACCCTGAAGATCGGTGTGACGAAGACTGCTTGACTACTGTTGAGTCGAAGATGACGGCACGTTTGCTGCACTCCACAAATAAACAAAAGGAAAACATAAAAGTAGGGGGGTCAGTACAACCACAAGTACTGAGTAGGTATCATCGGCCAACTCAAAATAGAAAAAAAATATATCTCAGAAAACATCATAAAATCAACTAATATTTTAACATGTGATAGCAACAAGTACAAACATCATTTATAATATCACCAGAATATCTATGAGGACTCAAGCCTCCATGCCATACTTATTTGGGTAACATGTTCTTAGATTGAGTATATTAGTATCTTCAAGATTCATTATCTATTCCTCTTGTGTCGGTACGTGACACTCCGATCCCTACTACTATGGTGTCGGAACGTGACACTCCGATCCCCTAATTCAATGTGTCGTACGTGACACTCCGATCCCCTACATCTACGTGTCGGTTCGTGACACCCGTCCCACTAATTCTATGTGTCGGTACGTGACACTCGATCCCCTACATCTACGTGTCGGTTCGTGACACCCGTCCCCATAATTCTATGTGTCGGTACGTGACACTCCGATCCCACATCTACGTGTCGTTCGTGACACCCGTCCCACTAATTCTATGTGCGGTACGTGAATCCGATCCCCTAATCATTCTATTAATTTATCAAGCCTTCTTTTATACCAAGGCGTCATCATCTCATCACTTTAGTTCATCAAGCCTTCTTTTATACCAAGGCATCATCATAACAAGAGATTAGGTTATATCAAGATTTGGGATTCAATAGCTTCATCATGCTTGCTTCATCACAATCATATATATAAAATCACATCATGCATACACACAATTAAACATAAGAAGACTCTATATACTACCCAACACATATCATTCGCTATTAAGAGTTTACTACGAATAGTGTAAAAACCATAACCTACCTCCACCGAAGAATCGTGATCAAGCAAGCAAATTCCTCAATTTCTTGTTGTCCTCTTCGTCCTCTCTCTCTACTCGTTCTCCTCTCTTTTTCTTTTACCTAATTATTATGTAATTAAGAATGAAAGATGGAAATAATAACCCACTAATTAACTTAAGGTTACCTCTTTTAACCAAGTAATTAGACTTTTACATTAAACCTCTAACTTTATAATTAAGCAAGGAATAGTAAAAAACGTCCCTTAAAACGTGTAAAGAAATCCGACCCGAACTGGGATTGGTAGCCGTGACGGGCCGTCGCGCCTGCGACGGTTCGTCCTGCTGTCGTCGCATGCAACAGAGACTGTTTTTTAGGATGGCCTGTGACGGGCCGTTGAGCCTGCGACGGTCCGTTGCCACTCCGTCACGACGTTTAGAGAGTCGATTTTCAGTACCCAATTTCAGATTTTCTAAGTGTTTTGAAACGAACATCCACGACGGTCATCGTGCCCTTGACGGTCCGTCTCATGGCCTCGTCACCTTTGCCAGTTTTTCCAGAATAAATCTGTTGCTCAAACGACTAAACAGGTCGTTACAATAGATACCCAATTACCCATCGTTCATCCCGAACGATCACAAGAAGGGAAACAAGGGCGAAAGGAATACCTGAATCTGTAAACAGATGTGGGTATCTTCTCGCATATCTGCCTCCTTCTCCCTAGTGGCTTCTTCAACCGGTCGATTCTTCCATTGCACCTTGTGATCAATCTCTCTTGACCTAACTTGCGAACTTCTCTATCTAAAATAGCAACAGGCTCCTCCTCATAACAAGACAAGTTCTCATCAAGCACAAACTGAATCCCAACGGATAATGTAATTTCCATCCCCATGGTATCTTTTCAACATCGACACATGAAAAACCGAGATGTACTCCGGACAGCCCTGGAGGCAAGGCAACTCATAAGCCACCCCCTACTCGCTTAAGTACTTCAAAGGGACCAATGTACTCTGGGCTTAGCTTGCCTCTTTTACCAAACCGCATCACCCCTTTCATTGGTGAAACTTTCAACAAAGACTTGTTCAACCCTCCATGAACTCTAAGTCTCTAACCTTTCGATCTGCATTTCCTTTTGTCTACTTTGCGCCGCTAGAAGCTTTTCTTGAATAGATTTCTTTTTCTATCGAATCCCTCAAAGATCAGTACCCCAAGGTTAACTTCGAATGCATCAAACCAACCAATGGGAGACCTACATCTCCTACCATACCAATGCTTCAAAGGGAGCCAATTAATGCTTGAGTGATAGCTATTTGTGATGAAAACTCCTCTAAGGGTAGGAGCTATCCCAATGGCACCGAATTCTATCACAATGCCGAAGCATATCCTCCCACTGAATCGTTCGCTCAGACTGACCAACGGGCTGGATGGAACGCGGCTACTAAGGTCAACCAGTACCCAATTCTGCATGCAATGTTTTCCAAAACTTAGAAGTAAACTGCGTACCTCTATCTGATATGATGATAGTGGAACTCATGCAATCGAACAACTTTGAGATGTAAAGTTTGGCTAACTTCTCTGCATTGTAAGTCACCTTAACGGAATGAAATGAGCAGACTTAGTTAACCTATCAACAATCACCCCAATAGAGTCATACTTGCCCAATGTCTTTGGAAGACCAACCACGAAGTCCATTGCGATTCTCTCCCATTCCATTCCGGAATGGGCATTCTCTGAAGTGTTCCTCGGGCTCTGTGTTCATACTTTACTTGTTGACATTGGACATTTGGCAATAAAATCCACAATATACAGCTTCATTCTTCCACCCAAGTGTGCTTTAGGTCACGGTACCTTGGTTGCACCAGGATGTATCGAATACCTTGAAACTATGAGCCTCTGTCAGAATAGTGTTGATCAAATCATCGACGCGAGGTACACATACCCTTCCCTTAATCCTCAAAAACCTTCTTCACGAATTTTGCTTCTTAGCCTCTCTTGCAACACTTTATCCGGATCGGATCAATTTTTCATCATTAAACAGCTTTCCCTTAATCTTATCAAGGAAGAAGATCTTGCCTCCACACCAAGCTAAAAATCCTCCCTTCTCATTTACTTCTAATCTCATAAGGTCGTTAGCCAGAATCTGAACTTCTCTAGCCAATGGGCGCCTAGAAGCTTGCAAGTGAGCTAGACTTCCTATGCTTCCGCCCTTTCTACTAAAGCATCCGCTACAACATTCGCCTTCCCCGGATGATGGTACAAAATAGTGATGTGTAGTCCTCAGTAGTTCCATCCATCTCCTCTGTCTCAAATTCAAATCTCTCTGAGTGTGAAGACATACTGTAGACTACGATGATCCGTGTAGACCTCACACTTAACCCCATATAAATAGTGTCTCCATTGCTTTAGTGCAAACACTACCGCGGCCAATTCATAATCATGAGTTGGATAGTTACGTTCATGCATTTTTAATTGTCTGAAGCATAAGCAATCACATTCTTCTCTTGCATTAGCACTGCACCCAAACCCGAATAAGGATGCATCACAATACACAATGAAATTCTTGCCTTCCACTGGCAAGGTGAGAATTGGTGCAGTAGTCAACAGAGTCTTGAGCTTCTGAAAGCTTTCCTCACACTCATCCGACCATACAAATGGAACATTTTGCTTAGTCAAGTTCGTCAGTTGGGAAGGCAATAGAAGAGAATCTTGACAACGGCAGGTGTCTAGCTGTTGTTAACACACCAACAAAGTCCTTATTTCTGACACATTAGTAGGTCTTACCCAATTTTCACTACTTCGACTTAGAAGGATCCAACATTACTCCATCCTTAGAAAACCACGTGCCCCAGAAGGACACTGCATCTAGCCAAAAACTCACACTTGGAGAACTTGGCATAAATCTTTTTCTCCCTCAACGTTTCCAATACCATTCTCAAATGCTCTCATGTTCCTCTTTACTTTGGAGTATATCAGTATATCACAATAAATACGATCACAAAGAGATCTAAATATGGCTTAAAAATCCCGTCTCCAAACTCATGAACCAGCAGGGGATTCGTAAGACCAAAAGACATCACTACAAGTCTTTGGCACATCCGTTGCCCGTATTTTCAATTGATTGATAACCGGATCTCAAGTCAATCTTAAGAAGACACAAGCACCTTGTAAATGATCGAACAAGTCATCAATGCAAGGAAGAGGATACTTGTTCTTTATAGTCACCTTGTTCAACTGCCGGTAGTCTATGCACATCCAAAACTCCCATCTTTCTCTTACAAACAAAACCGGAGCACCCCAAGGGATGCACTTGGTCTAATAAAGCCTTTGCTCAACAATTCTTGAAGTTGGGCCTTTTAATCTCTTAACTCCGCGAGGGCCATTCTGTAAGGGGGTTATAGAAATGGGGCGTGTACCCGGTTCAAGATCAATACAGAAGTCAATATCCCTATCTGGTGGCATACCCGGAGATCTGCAGGGAATACATACAAAAAACTCACGGACCACCGAAACCGACTCAATCGAAGTACTTGGGTAGTGTCATCCTTGAGATGTGCCAAGAAAGCTAAACACCCTTACTAACCATTTTCTTAGCACGAAGAAAGGAGATGATACGCACCGTATTGGAAGTGTAGTCACCCTCCCACACTAAAGGATCTGTCTCAGGCTTGGCTAACGTCACCATTTAGCATTACAATCCAAGATCGCGAATTGCAGAGAAATCCAAGTCATACCCAGAATTACATCAAAATCAACCATCTCTAAGATAACCAAATCTAATAGGTGTTACTCCCCACAAGTTCACCAAACAAGACCTATAACCTTCTTCAAGTACCACAGACTCACCCACCGGAGTAGAAACACGAATAGGCGTATCAAGTAATTCACAATGTAAATTTAGACCCCTTAGCAAATGAGGGATACATAAGAAAATGTGGATCCAGGATCAAAACAATACGGAAGCCATGCAATCACAAACCAGAGATTACCTGTGATGACAGCATCAGATGTCTCCGCCTCTGATCTCCCAGGGAAAGCATAACAATGGGCCCTTTCGTTTGTTTGTCCGTTGCCCTACCATGTTGTGATGTATGGCTCCAGTTTTGCCCATCATCCCGGCCGTTTTGGTGACCACCATTACCTCGACCACCCGTCACTCCAGAATAACGGCCTCTACCATGACCACCTCTGCCTCTAGCTATTGGGGGTCTATAACTCTGTTTTGGACAATTCCTTCTAATATGTCCAGTATCCCCACATCCTAACACTCTCTGGAGTCGGGCATGGGTCTCTCAGAGAAGAGTGTTGACCGGTCTGAGGTGGACCCCCAACCAACAGTCTGTAGTGAAGACTGAATGGGTCGAACTGAGTAACTTCGGAACCTTGTCCTCTAGAGTAAGAACCATTAAACTCACCCCCTTTCGAAACCTCTTTGATGTCAATGCCGTGGTGATTCATCTGGCTTCACTCCTTCCAACCCTATACCACGAAATCTACCACTTTGGAAGGATTTTGCCGTAGCCGCTACCTGTAAGGCTGAAATTCGCAATTTGATCTCAACCCCTTCACAAAACGGGAATCCGCTCTTGTGGACTGAAACATAGTGGGTGGCATATCTGGATAGTGCACGAAACTTAGCCTCATATGCATTGACCGACATCCTAACTTGCTCTAGGCTCAAGACTCGTGCCCTTTTCATCTCTCAAGTCCGGGGAATATATTTCTCCATAAACAAGCTAGAGAATGAGGCCCAATTCATAGGTGGTGCTCTGTTGGTTGACACTCAACATGTGACCGCCACCACATTTTGGCGTTCCCTTGAAACTGGTAACTCCGAAACTCAACACCAAAACCGTTCTACTATACCCATCTGTGTAGTAGCTCATGACAGTCAACCCAGAAAATCGTAAGCACCTCAGATTCTGCACCCTTGAAGATGGAGGTTTCAATTTCAAGAACTTACTAAAAAGTTCATGCTGATCATTTGTCATTGATAGGCCCAGTAGTCAGTCGTGGAAACGTTCCTATGTCCATGAGGCATCCATACGAGGGGCCATAGTGGCTGCATGTCGTACCTCTGAAACCGGAGGGGTTGGTGCAGAAAACGTGGGGTGCCTGACCCTGATCAGACAAACCCACTAAGATAAGCGAGCACCGATTGATAAGAGAGAGGGGGAGGGTGGGTCATTCGGCACTGCCCTTGCCAATATCGATCGCTGCGTTACTACATTGGTTTCTCCCTCTGTTCCTTTCCCTCAACCCGGGGGTGGCATTTCCTCGTTCTGTACTTGTTCATTCTCCCATCCTCCCCTTCTCTTATTACTTCTTCAGTCGGTGGAGGAGTCACCGCCCTAGTACCAGATGGGCTAGGTGTTCGTCCTCTTCCCCTAGAGGACATCCTCCCACGACCTCTACCGCGGCCTCTTGCCACTGTTCCACTTCGAGCTACAGCCCCAGTGGCTGGCTCAGATGCATCTTGTCTTGCTGATGTTGATGTTGGCGTAGTCGTTGATCTAGTTCTAACCATCTGCGAAATAGAGTGAAGATGGTCAGATACCAATTTGTATCACCTAGATACCAATTGGATCCAAGTAATAGCACGAAAGAAAGAAAGAAAGAATGGAATTTTCCTAAAGTCTTATAGCCTCTCAAAGAAAAGTAAAGGCGTCCCCCTACCGTTCCTTAAGACTCTACTAGACCTGTTCTTGTGTGATGAGACCAACGAACCTAATGCTCTGATACCAAGTTTGTCACGACCCAAAACTGAGCCGCGACTGGCACCCACACTTACCCTCCTATGTGAGCGAACCAACCAATCTAAACCTTAACATTTCAATGTAATATCAATAGAAAGTAATGCGGAAGACTTAAACTCATTAATAAAAGACAATTTAATAACTTCTAAAATTCAACATCTATTAATTCCCCAAAATATGGAAGTCATCACCACAAGAACATCTATGATCAAATTACTAAACTAAGAGTATTCTAAGAAGCTAAAACAAATAAAAGCTAGTCTATGCCGAAACTTCAAGGCATCGAGACATGAGGAAGGAGATCCAGTCCAAGCTAGAAGCATTAGCTCACCCTGAAGATCCGGTGTGACGAAGACTGTCTTGAACTACTGTTGAGTCGAAGATGACGGCACGTTTGCTGCACTCCACAAATAAACAAAAGGAAAACATAAAAGTAGGGGGTCAGTACAACCACAAGTACTGAGTAGGTATCATCGGCCAACTCAAAATAGAAAACAATATATCTCAGATAACATCATAAAATCAACTAATATTCTTAACATGTGATAGCAACAAGTACAAACATCATTTATAATATCACCGATCATATCTATGAGGACTCAAGCCTCCATGCCATACTTATTTGGGATACATGTTCTTTAGATTGAGTATATTAGTATCTTTCAAGATTCATTATCTTTATTCCTCTTGTGTCGGTACGTGACACTCCGATCCCCTACTACTATGTGTCGGAACGTGACACTCCGATCCCCTAATTCAATGTGTCAGTACGTGACACTCCGATCCCCTACATCTACGTGTCGGTTCGTGACACCCGTCCCACTAATTCTATGTGTCGGTACGTGACACTCCGATCCCCTACATCTACGTGTCGGTTCGTGACACCCGTCCCACTAATTCTATGTGTCGGTACGTGACACTCCGATCCCCTACATCTACGTGTCGGTTCGTGACACCCGTCCCACTAATTCTATGTGTCGGTACGTGACACTCCGATCCCCTAATCTCATTCTATTAATTTATCAAGCCTTCTTTTATACCAAGGCGTCATCATCTCATCACTTTAGTTCATCAAGCCTTCTTTTATACCAAGGCATCATCATTAACAAGAGATTAGGTTTATATCAAGATTTGGGATTCAATAGCTTCATCATGCTTGCTTCATCACAATCATATATATAAAATCACATCATGCATACACACAATTAAACATAAAGAAGACTCTATAATACTACCCAACACATATCATTCGCTATTAAGAGTTTACTACGAATAGTGTAAAAACCATAACCTACCTCCACCGAAGAATCGTGATCAAGCAAGCAAATTCCTCAATTTCTTGTTGTCCTCTTCGTTCCTCTCTCTCTCTACTCGTTCTCCTCTCTTTTTCTTTTACCCTAATTATTATGTAATTAAGAATGAAAGATGGAAATAATAACCCACTAATTAACTTAAGGTTACCTCTTTTAACCCCCAAGTAATTAGACTTATTAACATTAACCCTCTAACTTTATAATTAAAGCAGGAATAGTAAAAAACGTCCCTTAAAACGTGTAAAGAAATCCGACCCGAACTGGGATTGCGTAGCCCGTGACGGGCCGTCGCGCCTGCGACGGTTCGTCCTGCTGTCCGTCGCATGCAACAGAGACTTGTTTTTAAGTGGATGGCCTGTGACGGGCCGTTGAGCCTGCGACGGTCCGTCCTGCCACTCCGTCACGACGTTTAGAGAGTCGATTTTCAGTACCCAATTTCAGATTTTCTAAGTGTTTTGAAACGACACCTCCACGACGGTCCATCGTGCCCTTGACGGTCCGTCATGGCCTCCGTCACCTCTGCCAGTTTTTCCAGAATAAAATCTGTTGCTCAAAACGACTAAACAGGTCGTTACAAAAAATCACTGCCTATATGAACTTCACTAAGTACAACAATGTCCCAAGACAGTAAAGGTTACAAATTGAGATAGATATGATGAATGTGTACACAAGATTCATATAAGAGAAGCTGGAAAGATAGAGGTCTGAATCTGACCATCAGAATGTTTTCCGTGTCATAATTTGGCCAACTCAATATTCACTAAAAATGTAAAATTTGTCAGGTTTGATGTATTGATGGAAGTGAAAAGACTCTGATACCAAAAGAAGATATTGATAAATTCTACAATGGATATTGCTCTCTACGCATACCATTCTCATGAACGAAAAGAAGATTATTACTTATGTTGGTGGATTGAAAAAAATAGCATCGAGGTTCGAATATTCTTGCATATAAGAGTCTACTACGTGTTTATTGAATTTTCTTAATTGAATCATTGTTGTGGATTCAGGAGAATCAAGAAATGGCTACACAATTGGCTAGCACAATGTGCAATTCACTTAAAAGGAGACCTATGCTGGTATTACTTTTTTTTATTATTGTTTTTTCAGTCAAAAACTCAAATGTCACATTTACGTTATCCAGGGTTGAGTATATCAAGGGAAAGAACCAGCATAATTTGTTGCAATATTTCAACCCAGTTGGTTCTTAAGGTATCTCTTCATATATCATGATAGAGGCTATTGATGTCGTTTGGACGTATAGAATAACCATGACAAGTCTCTTTCCTTTAATCAGGGTGGATTAAATTCTGGCTATAAAAATCATATTGAAGAAAATGTCTTGAATGATGAAACCTATGTTCTGATATTGTTGGCCTTTTCAGGATATCTAGAATTTTTAGTCATAACAACAAAGTAGTTCAAGTCGATGTTTCTACCTTTTTATGAAAATTTAATCAAGACTATGTATTTAAAAGCATCATACCATGCTTTTATTTTTCTAACCATGAAACAATACATTCATCTGACTCTATTTGATATGTTTATTAAAGTTTTAGAGTTTTTATTTAACACATAGACAGAAATCGAGGGGTAGCTATATGAATAAGAAAAAAAATGACAAATATATGACAGAAGGACGAAAAATTGATGAAGAACTTACCTGGAATTGAAAAAACAGAGGACTAAATAAACTTGATATCATAAACTATGATGAACTATCTGTGAGAAAAGAAAACGAAGATGAAAAGTTATTTAAAGGTATTTTGGAAATTTTAAGACAAAAGATATTTTGTAATTGTGTGTTTAATATTCAATCACATGGAAGGAATTTAATGGACAAGTAAAACAATATATTTTATACATAAAAAATAAATTAAATATCAAGCAAAATGACAATTATATCGTTATATGTATATTTTTACCTAATAACTAATGGACAAAATTAAATTCCAAAAGAAAGAATGACAAATATGTAATTTTACATTAACAAATGGACAAATTTCAATTCAATAAAGAAGAAAAACTGAAAATATTTCTAAAGCTGATGAAATTGAAAAAAATGAAAAGCATAAAAATTAAAAATCTAGAACTTTAACGATACCTTTACCAAGATAGATACATTCTAGATTATTATACACTCAGTGCTTCACATATCTGGAGGAATTTAAATCTCTCTGACTGGTTTACACCGATTTGGATCGACACCTATAAACGATATCAAAAATGGGTTTAGACCATTTTTTACAAAAGAAAGAAAACAAATTAGATTTTCAACAAAAAACATAAAGTGTTATTTTACACTGTATAAATTTGGATTTGAAATAGCTCTTGGTGTTCGTAAAATTCATTTTACAGTAAGAAAGTTACTATGTATAGTCAATTTTCATTTTCTTAATAATGTTATTTATTTGATTACTCCATGAATTTGGGACATACCTGAATTATGAATTGCGAATCGATTAACTATTGTTGAAAAAGGAGATATAAAAGAAATTATGCTCTTAAAGTCATGCTTGAGTAAGTATTTGTGCTTCGAATGAATTAAAATATTTTGTTTGGAGTGTGAAAGATTGAAGACGGATGGTTTTAGGAGATGAAAGAGAAATTGATCTAGAAATCTTGCTTTAGAGATTGAATTTGTCCATTTGCTAGTGTAAAGTTACATATTTGCCCTTCTTACTTTCCATTCCGGATCGATCGAATTGGTACGGAAGTTGTAATGAAATTGAAATATGTCCATTTGTAATCAGTGTAAAATTACCTATTTGCCCTTAGTCGTCATCTCATTACATATAGAAATTATGACACGCTCCAAGCCTACACCCTGGGCGGGACGACACTCGGTGACCATTGTTGGCCTCGAGCGAACCCTTGTCTTGACTTACTTAACTCAGCGGAATACAAAAATCACACTTATAAGGATAAAATAACTTAATTGAACCGATTAGTAATACTTTCTGAATGTTTTAAAAGTTTTAACAATCAACTTGGCCAAAATGACAACACAAGTCTTTAACATAAGAATGGAAATGTAAAGATTAGTGAACTACTAACTGTCTATGAAGCCTTTAAATTGACTGAGATGAATATTAGAACAAACCCCACAACATTCTATTGCACTAACTAGTAAGCAATAAAAGATGTCCTCCGAAATGCAAGGAGGCTCACCAACTGACTCTGAGATGCTCAACTGGATCAATGGTGCGCTGGGTGTTGATCCTCGTTACCTGTGTCTGCATTATGATACGATGTAGGCTAACTAACATTAGTACACTAAATGTACGAGTATGCGAGTTGGAATGCTAAACGACACTTAAGCTTGAAAAGGAGTAAGAAAGAACACTTACATTGGCTCTTCTAACTCATGATTTACTAACTCTTATTCAATATATGCAGTTTCAAGGTAAATGCGATATAAAGAAAAACTGACTAAAGCATGTAGTGAACTCTGAAGGTATACAAGTATACAAATAATATCTGAGATGTATGTAAAAATACAAATAACTGATGTATATGAAAATACAATACTTCTGTGGGAGCTTCTCTAACCGAAAACCATCACTTAAGATCTATAGTGATGATATATCATTAATCGGTCCATGTTGGCCTGCCATCATAACCTTGTCAGAGTTTAGGAACTGAACTGCCTAATGGATGCACTAGTATACTATGAAAGGGGTTCATCTAAAAAGTATGACCCTCTTCTACCCGTGATGTCTACATGGTTTACATGGAGACTTGAGTTAATATGAACTCGCATTCCCACATCGGTGCTCAATACTACTCCCAAAAATATATACTGCTCTTATGTTTTTGAAACTACTCCCCCTGTCCCTATTTACTTGTCTATATTTCCTTTTATATAAGACATTATTTACTTGTCCTTTTATCATACTTAGGGATGCATAATCTTTTAAGTTAAGGGTAAAATTGTAACTAACCTATGATAATTATTGGTGCCTTAATATGTGTGTCACTTCTAAAGTGGACAACTAAATAGGGAAAGAGGGAGTACTAATTCTGTGGTTTGAGATTATTGCTCAAAACATAGCTTTAATAGCTCTCTTGGAAATCATAGTTTCCCTGTTTGCTTCATTTCATAAAGTTATTACTTTTATTTGCTACCCTAAAGCCTCTTTACTTGTTTTTGAATGCAAAAAAATTTGTAACTCTTACGGATTACTTAGTCCCCTTATAACTCTTGTGAATGAACTCAAATATTTACTCTTGCTTAAATTGTGACTTGAGTCTTAAAACAAAGTCAAAAAGGTTTGTTTAATACTCTTGGAAACTTTAAGAATTCACTTTGATTTGCTTCTTCACTTTTAGACTTGACTCTTTACCTTTTTGGCTTTTATATTAACTTTTATTGAATTGGATTATAGATTCAAGGATCATGATCTCATCTTTATGGATGATTTCACCATGTTTAGATGTACTTTAGAGTGTTGGAATTAACTCGGAATGATAGGTACATCACTTAGGAACTAGTACGAAAAGATAAGAGAGAAATGGGAACTCCAAGTGACCCCTGGCGCTCTCAGAGGCGCGGGGCGCCAGAGCCTGACTGACAGACACTGTCCTCAGGCATCTGTCCCGAGGGGCTCTGCTAGGTGCGGCGCCCCAGGGCATGTCAGAAGGGTTTTTTGAATTTTCTTCTCCTATTTTCAACCCTATACTTCCCAAACATCCATGGATCTTCCCCCAAACACTTAGGATCACCAATATCCTCAATACCTAATAGTTTAGACTCGTAAAATAGCCCGAAAATACAAATTTAAACCACTAAAGGTACTCTAAATCTCTACCAACAAGATTTCAACAATTGTTCATCAAGAACCTCAAGATTCATCATTTAATCTATACAAAACTTATTGAATTAAACATATTGGTGTGTGGATGAACGAACCAACATAGAAAGATCTCACATACCTTGATAGTGATCACCCCCGACGAATTTCACTAGTGAAACCTTAGAGTTCTTGAAGATTTTTTTATCATCCTCTTCTCTTCTCTCTTCTTCCCAAGCCCTAAGCGTTCTTAACTTTTCAAAAACTGAATTGGGACTTGGTTTTACCCCTAATAAGCCACTAAAACTAATTAGGCAATACTAGGGTGAAAATACTATTTTACCTTTACAAAAATCTGGATTGGACTTTCCTTAGTCCAACAACCCAACTTCCGAAGGCATATCTCCCTCATACGACGTCGAAAATGTGCAAACTCAGCGTCGTTTGAAAGATCTCCCCAAGGGTTGTCCAACCATATAAAGAACTCACCCTAATCCTCCTGATCTAGGTGTTATGACAATTTGAGAATGACCAAAACTCACTTTCAAAATTAGGAACTTTTCCAGATTTCCCAATTTATTTCCAAAAATAATTATTCTTGATTTATTAGCTTATTCTTAGTTATTTCAAGTTACGAGATGTTACAAATTATAATTACATTCATTCTTTCATCTCCACCGAACCTTTTTTATGTTCCAAAAGATCATTTTAATTTGGAGGAAAGTGGTCAATACACTAGTTATTCATGGGGTAACTTGTCTTTTTATGATCTGTTAAATTCAATATCTCATCAATTAGATAATGACCCTGAATAACCCATGTCAAATTCTTTGGATTTTCGCTTGCATTGCAAGTTTGATTTTATGAAATTGCCAACAAAGTTGATCATTCTATTGCAATTTGTACAAGCCATATTACACCTCGCATTTTAAAGTGATATTTTTTAAAGGACAAGATTTTTTTTACTTTCTTAAAAAAGGAATACTCAAAAAGTACAGTAATCAGGTAAATATTATTTCCTTATTTTAATTACATAATGGTTCATTGTTGCACATATAAATTTGTCTAACAATATATTTGCATTCATTGATGATTGCTAGTATAAATATAAAGATCTTATTTTGATATCAGATGAGTTACTTTGTTGTTGAGACGGAAGATCTTATTCAAAAGAATGAATCAATGTTGCCTGATAGGCAAGATACTTTGAGTTGTGCATATCTAAATGAGAAGATACTACCTCATAGTTCAGAATTCACACTGAAAAGACTGCCAATAATTTCACAAAAAATAGAAGATTTCCAAGAGCTTTCTTAGGAAGTTTCACTTGTTTGTGTTATGTCTTCATATTATTATTTTTGGGTCATATTTCTAATATGATGCATTATTTTTTGTACCTGATTTGGAAAGAGATGAAAGCATTTGAGGATAAAATTGATGGACAATTTTTTGACACGAAGAAGTTCATAGAGCATCATTCTAAAAGAAGTTAGAAGAGTTGAGATCATTTCATAAAGTGGAAAAAGAAAATGAAGATGTTGAAAAACCTAAGGTTAGTATCACTATGTGTTAGAAATCAATATTATCACCATTAATAATAATGGTATAGTATTTGGTGTATAGAATTGTGTAGATTATGTATAACGATCGGGCTTCGTCATTATAAAAAAGCCAACGGAGAAATTTTGGGTCAAAAAACTTTTTCGTAGTAACTTGAAATTTTTCAATTTAAAAAGAGAGAAACCAAGTTTTATTTTTATCACAAAGCTACTTACAAACGCATTATAAAATTAGCAACTTTCACATATAGCAAACATAAAATTCATTTTTGTATGTTATACATATAGTTTGCATAAGTGTGCTCCATAGCTGTTACATCTGGGTTTACCCCCTAGACGTAACCGGCGTCGTCCTCCTCTTTGAGGACTAAGACTAGCCTCTTAGTTCACATCATTACATTCATAGGTCAAATTTAGCGGAAAATTTAAAACTTTTCATTTCTTATGCATTGAAGGTTTACATAGACCTCTACACACACACACACACACATGCACGCACGCACGCAGATATATATATTGAGTATACATATACCCTTCGTATAGGAAGGTTACATAGCCTTATACTCTTATTTCACATAAGTACATATATAAGATAAAACATAGTCTTCAAAGACTATTTAATCTCATAACCATCTAACACGATTAGCGATTCGAGCATAGCCCATACATCAATGTAAAGAGATCCATATATAGGCTTTATACAATCCGTACTCAAATGAAAGGAGATAGAATATAAGAGTCTTAGAACTAAAACACCATCATAAGCTCGATATTGACATCGCCCTCGAAAAGTGAGGACCTACCCACTTGGATGAATGAGAAATTCCAAGCCTTCTTCAAGGTCGTCTCAAATAGCCCTCAACGACCGAAACCTAAAATGTTTGAGAAAAGGGAGAAAATGGGGTTAGTACGCCACTTGTACTAAGTATGAGACCATATGCACATATAAGATCAAATCATGCTAAAAGGGACATTTTATCAAAGCATGCTACTTTATTCTTTAAAAGTCTTATGCATTATCAAGGAAAACATACAATTCAAGAAGGCATATTCATCAAGTCAAAGCAATTAACATACTTGTCAACATACTTTAACCCATAATCTAATATAACCCTATCATCAAGTAATCACAAGCATGTATAAGAGTTCATCATATCCTAATAAAGCAAGACTTCTACTCATGAATCCTCATAAAGCCAATAAGTGTAACAATCAAGCAAATCCCCATAACCTTACTCAATCAAGTGACTTAACAAGAATCATGACTAATATTCAACTTCACATAACATAACCTTTTAAGGATATACAACATCATACTTTTAACAACATAGACCAATTACATGTTCATAAGAGTATGAATCACCATATAGTATCATTTACATGTGAAGTCATCATACTATCATATACATACATAATATTAACCTTCAAAAGCTTCCATCAAGGAAAACTAGTGCAAGGCATAGGTAGAGTCCCATACCCCTACCTAGGATAAGTCAAACCTCTCAAGTCACCTTAGTTAGTTTATCCTTCATTTGTTCACTTTAATTTAGGGAACACTTGTCTTAACCAACATAGACCACAAGAGCTAAGTGTGGAATCTGGTGTTGTACAACCTTACACTGATGGAAGGTTCTATCGGCCAAAGTAAACCAAACATAAACGTAGCTTTATAGGTGGATCCACTAATCAGTCTTCCTATGGGGTAACATAGTTCAAGAACTAAGAGATATGTATAATACCTCTACATACCACTTGGCAATTTGGGCCTCCTCTTATGGGAATCCATTGGATGAGTATCCCTTACTGGGGAGTCAACACCACATGTGGAACTATAGGGTTGATCTTCCTCTATGGAAAGTCGTCACCTCCCATTGTGAAGTTCACTCGGTGCTAAGCTAAAGTCCTCTTTTTGAAATGTCTTTATTAATCATCATAACTTAATGTAGGTCACAAGGTCTAACCCTTGTATATTCATCATTGTCATAGCTCAATAAGAATTGCATGAGAATTGTACTTTCATAGGTGAGGTTAGCACATTAACATCTTCATATAATGATAAAGGCACATTGGTAAATCATTCACCATCCTTATAACATTTACATCTTAAGCCAACACCTCACAATCATAATTAAGACATTTTAATTGAACATCATATCACTCTATCAATCCTAATACAACACATACTCCAATATAACATCTTGACTTAGTCACAATTAACCACAATTTGAAGTAATAGATAGGGATTATAAGACTTACCAAGTCTCCTTCATAGTTTATCATAAAGGGCTTACCACAAACCCTCAATTCAACCCAATTTGGGTATACATTATCATAAGTCAATAACCAATATGATCACAAGGCTAGAAGAATCACTACATCACAATTCAATACTAAATCAAAGCTTAAGACAAGATACTTAGGTGAATTCACAACATACTTCATCACCTAGATCATCTTATCAAGTACTAGCATGAAAAGACTAAAAT
Organism: Solanum habrochaites; assembly: GCA_027704765.1. Classification (NCBI taxonomy): domain Eukaryota; kingdom Viridiplantae; phylum Streptophyta; class Magnoliopsida; order Solanales; family Solanaceae; genus Solanum; species Solanum habrochaites. The sequence continues at coordinate 40,906,642 of JAKWJA010002491.1, forward strand.
TAACCCTAATTCATTCATTATTAGTATAACTACATCATCTAGTAGTAATTCAACCAATAACCAAGTCAATTGAACCAATATAACCTAAATCATATCAATATCATAACCTAAGGTTAAGGGTCACCTTCTACAAACTACACCAAACCATCAATATACATCATAATTAAGTTAGAATGCATGTTAATCAATTCATATTATCCAATAGAAACATAAACAAACCAATTCATAAAATAATGTTTGATATTGAGAAAAAACCACATGGAAACTCAACTTTTGAAAATACTTTTAAGGAACCCTTTGAGGAAAGAGGTCTCAAAGGTGAATTAGATCTCATACCTCAATGTTTGATGAGGAATTGATGGTGAAATTATCCCTTTACTTCCCCCAAAACCCTCCCTAGCTTGTCTTCAATGGTGTCTTTCAATAGAGAGAGAAAGAAGAGAGAAGGAATAGAGTTTTGTTGTGAGAGTTGTAATTAGACTAGTGGGGTTGGGGTCTTTATATAGGGGGGGGGGGTTAATTAAGTTAATTAGACTTAACTTAATCCCTAACTAACCAACAAACCCCTTAATTAATTAGTTAAGAATGACTTAAAAATTGCAAGAGTTACAGGCCCCATCGACGAGATCACGATCGACGGATCATTGGTCCATCGACGGCAGGCCCTCCCTTCGTGCTGCACACTTGTGGTTTTGGTCAAATACTTGTGCAGGCGAGGGCTCCAACAATTTTTCAAAGTGTTGGTAAACGGTTGGCAACGATGCCCCGTGGATACACACGCAAATCGTCGATTGCCTCTCATTGGTGCACACTGCCCACGCAGTGTTGACTCCAACGTTCAAGGGTCCTCCTCATGTTTTTTTTTCCTTTAAGTACCCCAATTGAGAAAATGAGATGCATAAGAGAAGCTGTTAATTATAAAAATATATATAGAAAATAGCATATTAGCTTATCTAATTCCACATTGGAGGTATAATATTTTTACTGGATAGTCATGCAAAAATTACAAGGAAAATATCAGAGCTCCTAAGAAGATTTCTTTTCGAGATGTGAATCAGCCAGGACATGTGTGCACCACCCCTGCTCACGATGCAGTAAAAGTGGTATATTTTATATGAATATCATATTACATAAACCACTCAAGAAATTCTAGAATCAGATAGAAAAGAGAGAACTTGAAATGCAAAAATAAATCGACATGACTTCATATGCTTAGATCTAATTGATAAAGATGTTGATATACAATGGATGAGATTGCACAATTTATCAGAATGAAAAAGTAATAAAAATGAAGTATTAGCTTATATGTCTCTACTTATTTGATCCACATAAGTATTAGTATATCATGGCGTCTGTGAGAAATATATGGGAAAATATTATTGAATTGTGTATTTAAATTGTTACATTGAGATCCTATTTATTGACCATACATTAAAATCCTTTTCTAACTAGGATTCAATTCCTATTCTTCTTCCTATTCTATAAGAATATATATACATATTTCTATTTTAATACACTCCCTCAAGATGGTGCATACAAATCATATATACCTAACTTGTTACAAATGTAATTAATATTAGGACTTGTGAGGGACTTGGTGAAGATATCTGCAAGCAGATCATTCGACTTCACAAATTTCATAACAGTATCTCCTGAGAGTTGTGATAGTCAATCTTAATGTGTTTAGTCCTTTCATGAAATGCCGGATTTGATGTGATATGAAGAGATTCTTGATTGTCACAAACAAGTTCCATCTGATTAATTGTGCCAAATTTTAGTTCTCCCAACAACTGTTTGATGCAAACTAGCTCACAAGTTGCTGCTGCCATTGATTGACATTCTGATTCTGCACTAGATCAAGCAACCACACTTTTTTTATTGATCTTCCATGACACCAAATTAAATCCTACTAAAACACAATATTCAGATGTCGAACGTCTATCAGAGGGTGATCCTACCCAATCAGCGTTTGTATATCGAGTGACATGCTCATGGCCTTGATCCTCATAGAGTAGTCCTTTACCAGGAACTGACTTTATATATCGCAGGATGTGAACAAATGATTCCCAATAACTATTATAAGGGGAAGTCATAAACTAGGTCACAACACTCACTAGAAAAGAGATGTCTGGTCTAGTTACTATGAGATAATTCAATTTTCCAATGATTCGTCTATAACTTTCAGGATTACTAAGTGGCTCCCCCTGTCCGGAAAGGAGTTTAACATTCGGATCCATAGGAGTGTCAATAGGTCCACATCCCATCATTCACGTCTCCTCAAGAACGTGTAAGACATATTTTCCTTTAGAAATAAGAATACCTGATCTAGACTGAGCAACCTCAATACCTAAGAAATACTTCAATCTGCCAAGGTCTTTAGTCTGGAAGTTCTTAAAGAGATGGTACTTTAGTTTGGTGATACCATGTTGATCATTACCGGTGATAACAATATTATCAACGTACAGAACCAAATAGATACACCGATTTGGTGCAAAATGTCGATAAAACACAAAGTGATCAGCTCCACTACGAGTCATGCCAAATTATTGAATAATTGTGTTGAAATTCCCAAACCAAGCTCTAGGAGACTGCTTCAGACCATAGAGTGTCGTACGCAATTGACATACAAGGCTACTAGACTCCCTCTGAGCAACAAAATCAGGTGGTTGCTTCATATAGACTTCCTTTTCAAGATCATCATGCAAAAAGACATTCTTAATGTACAACTGATGAAGATTCCAATGAAGAACGACATCCATAGATAGAAAAAGACGGACATATGATATTTTATCCACAAGGGCGAAAGTGTCACTATAATATAGCCCAAATATCTGAGTATACCCTTTGGCAAAAAGGCGAGCCTTAAGCCGATCAACCTGAATGTCTGGAACAATTTTGACTGCATAAACCCAACGACAACCAACAGTAGATTTACCTACAATAAGAGAGACAAGATCCCGAGTACCACCCTTATGCAAAGTCGACATCTCATCAACCATAGCCCGCCTCCATCCAGAATAAGAAACTGCTTCACTTGTAGTCTTAGGAATGGAAATAGAGGACAAAGATGATACAAAGGCATAATGCGGTAATGGTAGATGATGATAAATCAAAAAGGTATAATGAGGGTTAGTATTCCGAGTGGATCGTATACCTTTTTTGAAGAACAAGCGGTTGACTAGAAGGAGGTAATTCTGCAGTACGAGCAAATTATGGCGTATGACATGAATCATCTGGGACTAGCGCTGGACGTGGAAGATGATGATAAGTTAGGAGTGGTGCCACTAAAATTAGAAATGTAAAAGTAACTGTAGATTCCTCAAAAGTTGGTACAGGTAAAACCTGTGGTATGAGTAAACCATAGATACATCATGATGATCAGAAGACGTATAGTAAGGGTGAGACTCAAATAATGTAACATCAGCGGACATAAAGTAACGATGAAGATCATGTGAATAAGAATGATACCCTTTTTGAATTCGAGAGTAACCAAGAAAGACACATTTGAGGGCACGAGGGGCTAATTTATCTTTCCCTGGTGCTAAGTTATAAACAAAGCATGTGCTCCAAAATACGCGAGGGTGTATTGGATAGAGATGTGACTCAGGAAACAATATGGAATGTGAAACCTCATTCTGAATAGAAGATGAAGACATTCTATTTATTAAATAACAAGACGCAAAAATTGCTCTCCCCAAAAACACAGCGAAACACGGGATTCAGGGATAAGAGTACGAGCAGTCTCAATAAGATACTTATTTTTCTTTTATGCTACACCGTTTTGTTGAGGGGTTTATGGACAAGTAGTCTTGTGAATAATGCCTTGGTTAGTCATAAACTCCTGAAATTGGGAGGATAAGTATTCTAAGACATTATCACTATGAAAAGTACGAATAGAAACACCAAATTTATTTTGTATTTTAGCAAAGAAACTTTTGAATATATAAAATAACTCAGAACGATCTTTTATTAAAAAAAACCAAGTACATCTTGAATAATCATCAATGAAACTAACAAAATAATGAAATCCTAAGGTGGAATTGACAACTCCAAATATCAGAATGAATTAATGAAAAAATAGACCCCAAACGACCCTCACTACTACATGAAAATCTATAACAAGTGTGTTTCCTAAGTTGACACGACTCACAATCTTATTTGGATAAACTAGACAAACTAGGCACCATCTTTTGCAGTTTTGATAGACTCAGATGTCCCAAATGTTTGTGAATTAGATATGGAGAATCTGTAACAAAGTATGCTTTCATGGAATATGAAGAGGCAAGGTAGTAAAAGGCCTTGTGTCATGTCCTGTTCCAATCATCTGTCCCGTTATGCTGTCCTGCATGAGGAAAAAATCGTCAAAGGTTATGCTACAATGTAGAGACTTCGTCAAACGACTAACTGATAGATTAAAAGGAGAACTAGAGACATAAAGAACAGAGTCTAGGGTGACAGAAGATAGGGGTTTGGCTTTTCCAACCACTTTTGGTTTTGTTTGGATCCCATTGGCTAAACTAATAACTTGAAGAGACTATGAATAAACCATATCGGTCAAAAATGATTTATTACCAGAGATATGATCAGATGCACCTGAGTCCATAAACCATGATCCATGAGTACTAGACTATAACACACAAGCAAAGGAATTACCCGCAATAGAAACATCACGTTGTGCAACCGAAACTACTTGTGGAGACGATTGTTTATTTGCACGATACAACCTAAATAACGTCTAGAATTGGAGAAATGAGGGCATCAACTTAGAATCAATAGAGCGCCAAAAAAGACTACATAATTGCGCATCCACTTTCTCCCATTGTGCTTTGGCTTTTGAAGCATTGTCACTAGACTTTGTTTTTTCATCTACAACAAAAGCATTGTTTGTTAAGTGATCTTGAACACCTTGACCCTTGAACCACATCTTAACTGAAGAAGCCCAAGCTAAATAGTTTGAAATCCCATGCTTGAACTTTCAATCCTTGTATCTTTGGAGCCAAAAACATCACAACCGAAAGACATTTTCCGAAATTTGGCTTGAAGTGAGTAAGAAACATGCTGGAAACTGTCGTAATCTACCTATGGTGGCCTAAAGTTCTGATTTTGCCAGAAACTACTTGAAAATCACCGAAACCTTAATTCCATGATTGGATCTAGAGACAACTGGCTGGGTTCTTGTAAGAAATACTAGGCAATCCTAATAGAAGAAAATTGCTCAAAAAAATGTGACCGGAGCAGCACTCACACGCCGGTGCGTGAATAGATCTCGCTAGAAAATTTCCACCTTCGATCGACATGTGGGGGCGTGTGGGAGGGTATTTTTTGATAGGTTTGGTTGGGGTTTTGGTTACCTGAGCTTCCCGAGTCTTGTGACTGTGTTTTCATTTTCACAACACCTTCAAAGTGAAAGATGACACAAGTTAGTCCCACCGTCGTTACTGAAGTTTGACATCGGTGACTTGAAGTTCTTGCCAATGCTCTGATACCATGTTAGAAATATATGAGAAAAATATAATTAAATTATATATATAAATTGTTATAGTTAGACCCTTTTTATAGACAATACATTGAAATCCTTTTCTAACTAGGATTCTTATTCCTATATATTCTTCTTCCTATTCTAAGTAGGAATATAAATACATATTTCTATTCTAACAGCGTTTGACTTATTGATCGTGAATGATCAAAATGATTTTTCCTTAGCTTGGTGAATGCTCTTGTTAAATTTTTCATTCCTATAAACTTTTTCATGTATCATCTGTGTTGCTCGGACTCTTAAAAATATCAATCGGTACGTGTCAGATTCTCAAAAGTAGTGTAATTTTAGATATTCCTACAGCAGTGTGGCATCAAAAGTGAAGTGTCCGAGCAACTAGGATGAGTATATAATTGTAAAGCTTTTATACCTAATAAAGTTGTTCTATTTTATTCCACCAAGGATCTGCCAGCAGAAAATACTATTTTCTCTATATGTAAGTGTATAGAACATTGGCGCCAATACTAAGTACAAAGAGACTCTTGGTGACTACGCAAACTTTCACCTTTTTGGTGAGAGTTCAAATTCAGAATTACCAGTAAACAAAGCATCAACCCTAATCATAAATTGTAACATGCATAGTGATAAATATAACAACTACATCAAGCAAATTTATCAAAATGAAGAAATTGAAGTTAAAAAAATACATAAAGGCAAAAACTCATCTCACTCTCTACTATCAAATTCCAGCAAGCTTTCACCTTAAAAGTTGCCATTGTTGTCAATTTCCTTCTGATTTCCCTTTACATGAATTTCTTCTTTCTTCTCCTATTCACCCTTAACAGAACCAAAATTCCCAGATTGTCCCTTCATCTCTCTTACTCTCGAACTCTGATACTGTCTTTTCGATTCCTTCAAAGGGTGTTTCCGTCTTTACCTTTCAAAACCCACCAAGGGTTTCTCCAGCCTCCTGCTCATTAGCTGCAGATAAAATCACCGCCGCCTGAGCTAATTTCTGCAAATTAAGAACTAAGATATAAAAAACTGAAAAAAAGATAGAGATACAACATCTAAGAAAGCGTCCTAATTCATATTTAGTCACTACGAAGATAAAAAAATAATAAAACAGTTAGATCAAAACCTAAAACTAAGTAATAATACCCTAATTAGCTTGTATTTTCCATCAAAATCATGAAACTTCTAGTTCAAACACATGGCAAAAGTAAAATAGAAAACATATCCCGAGGAACCCAATGAAAAAACATGAATGAGATCATTCATAAAGAGAAGGCAGACATATAAATCAAATTTGTCAAAAATAGACAAAGTAAAGGGCTTAACCATGACTTTTGATGCACTTTTCACCTACTTCATCGAGTGAACCAAGCTGCTCCAAAGAACACAGACTTCAGTATTTGTAAGACATCTGTTTTAGAGGAGTTTGATGTCAAGTTTCTCAATATACAAAGAGAGGAACTTAGTTTTTTTTTTATCACAAAGTTGGCCACCTATTTTAGTTCTTTTTTATCACAAAACCGGTCCACCTACTTACAAATGTATTATAAAATAAGAAAATTTCAAATACAGCAAACACAAATTCATATTTGTATGTTATAACAATAGTTTGCATAATTGTGTTCCATAGCAAACATGTTATGACTATTTTCTCTATACATATATACAAAAGAAGCTAGACTATTTCTCTATACATTTATTTACAAAAGAAACAATTGTATAATTCACTGGTTTCTCTTCAAATTTGCATAATTTCACTGGCAGACCATTTGTATAAATTGTTGGAAGCCTCTCGTTTGTATAAATCATTGACAACCTCTCAATTCAATTTTATGTATTTGTATATCTGTATAAAATTTGAATTTTTATATAATTGAATCGAAATAAAATGTTTGTATATCAAATATCGCTCTCTCCCATTTTATACAAATATAAATTATACATTGCGTTTTGTATAAAGTGTTTGTATAAAGTGAGAAAGAGAGAAAGACAAAACAGAAAGGGTAGGGGAATATTTGTATTGTATAATTATAAGTGTATAAGACGAAGACATATGTATTTTCATGTGTATATACAATTTTCTCTCGCTTTATACAAACAAAAACACAATTTATATATCTCTAGTTGCATAAAGCGAGGGAGAGAGCGTGAGTTTGAGGGAGAGAGGCGTCTGACAAATAGTTTGCTACAGGACACAATTAAATCAAAGTGTGGTTATAGCATTTAATTTAAATTATTAGTTTGTCATTATATACAATTTTCTCTTATAAAATTGTGTCTCCTTTAATTAACACTTATTATATATAGTAATATTTTAATTTTAATATTTTTCTTTTTAGATAGTACTAGAAATATTGCAAATTTGGTCTACTCTAAAAATTTCACGTATACTGTATAACTGGATGAAGGGAGTAACATATATTATTTGAAAATGGTCGGTGGCCCCTTAAAGTTGGAACGAAGTTTCACCTAGGCACCTGAAGTGGACGATGTTCATTTTAGACACCCCGTGTAGGGTTACACTATATCATTTTGATACCCTTTTGTCAATCAACAAAAATATATGAGGTGTGTGTGTTACACTCGCGAATGACGTATAAAGTAGCGAATTAAATGACGACATTTATCAAAAACAATTTTTAGATAATGAATTTTTAGTAAACATGTAAAGTAACCAATGCTTCAATGACACATGGATTTTTGTCCATATAATTTTTTTAAAAAAAATTAAATGTATAAAATCCCCATATGACCCCCCCCCCCCCCCATCCCCCCCTATTGTTTTCTACAAAAACCCAAACCCATTTGAAGAAACACCTGCCCCCTCCCCCTCTCCAAATACCCATATTTATTTGCAGAAAAATCTACACATACTCGTTCCCCCACCCCATTGTCTTCTCGAAATACCTCCATCGCTTTTTTGCTAAAACATGTGGGCACCTACACACTCTTTCTTTTTTGTTAATGTCTTTTTCATACTTTTTTTTATTCTAATTAGAAGGTTTATAATTCACCAAAAATTAAACTAACTCCTCTTTAAATATTAAATTCTTCCGAGAAAGAATATCATGAATAATTTAATATTTAATCTTGAAATAGGTCTATTCTTAAATTTCTAATGTAGTGTCAATCATTTTTCATCATTTTACTGCAACTATTTTTATTCACCATACTGGATATTTAAGTTTGCAAAAATGGTGGCTGGAAATGGGAAAGAAGAAGAAAAATAATTAAGAATCAACTAAATACGTTTTTCACGCGCGCTCAATAAGTGTATTACACTCAGTAAGCCATGTAAAGAAAAAAGTGTCAAAATGACACAGCGCGACCCTACATGAGGTGTCTAAAATGAACATTGCCCATTTGAGGTGTCTAAGTGAAACTCGTGCCAACTTTAAGGGGTCCTTGACGGGTTAGGCCTTTGAAAATTACATTAATAATACAATAAATCATAATAATTAACAACTTACAATATTGGAAAACATATTAACCCTCAAAATTTCACAACTACCACTAGGGTTGTTCATGGTTATGGTTAAACAACCAAATCGAACCGTAACCGATTTAAAAAATCAATATTTGGTTTGATTTGGTTTTTAAATTTTTAAAACCAATACTATTTTGTTTGGTTTTGGTTTTACTAAAAAACAACTGCAAAAACAACCAAACCAAACTGATTAATTAGAAATATAAATTTAATTATTATTTATAAATAAATATAAATATTTTGTTAAATTTTAAGTAACTTAAGTCTTTAACTTTATAATTTTATCAAGCCTAACACTTAAATTTTAGCTCAATTACAATCCTAAGTCTAATTCCATCAAAATTTATTATCTACCATACCTTTCATAAGATAGTCACACACTTTCTCTTAATTTAATAACTTTATTTGTGTAATGATAACTCTAGTATTGCTTAATTGAACCAACAATAGCTCTTCTGCGGATTGTTCATGTACTAGATATTGTTTTTATCAAGATACGTATGTCCTAAAAAATTTATTACTTTCAAATAGAAAAAGCTAGTAAAACTGAACCAAATCGAACCAAACCGTCAATGACCAAACCGATGGTTATTTTTTTCATTTGGTTTTGTTTGTTTTTAGAAATTTAAAACAACGACTAGATTGGTTTGTTTTTTATTTTAACCAATACCCGATCCAAACCGAACCACATACACCCCTAACTACCACATAAACTAAAACAAATAATGTAAAGTATATTATTTGAAAATTACGTTAAGAATACTATGAATTGCAACTTAAAGTATTTAAAACATATGAATTAGAGCAACTTGGGGATCAAATTTAAAAAGTCACAAAGAGAGAAACTTGCTTTAGGTACTTATGGTCAAGTTCAGAAATTTGTAAAGACGAAAACTAATTTAAAATTGGCTTAACCCATTGGTGGCCCCCTAAAGTTGGCACGATATTTTTCACTTAGACACCTTAACTAGACAATGTTCATTTTAGACACTTGATATAGCGTCCCGCTATGGTATTTTCACACTTTTTGCTTACCTGGCATAATGAATGTGATACACTCATTGGCCAGCGCGTGAAATAGCCTTTTAGTTAATTTTTCGTTATTTTTTTTCTTCTTCTTCTTCTTATTTTTAGCCACCATTTTATCCAAGTTAAATTTCATCCATTAAAAATGAAGATTTGACAAAAATAACGAAAAATATTTTTTAAATCTAAAAATAAACCCACTTACAAAAAATTTCTTGAAAGAATTTAATATTAGTTTCTTCAAACTAAGCTAAAAATTTATTTGAGATAATAATGGCATACAGATATGGAGTGGGTACTTCCGATGCAGGGTTTGGGGCTATTTGGAGGTTGGGCTTTGGGGCTTTAGAGAAGTTGCTTTTGTGGGTGGAGGGGGTGAAGTGGTGGGTGGGGGATAGGGTTGGGTTTGGAGAAGACAACTTGGGTGGGTTCTTTTATTTATTTATTTATTTTTAAAATTATTTTTTAATTATATGGATAGAAAATATTATGTGTCATTAATTCATTGTTCAATTTTTATTTTTATTTAAAATAATTAATTAACAATTTCTTTTATACAAATGACATATGACATCATTTAATTTTTCACTTTACACGTCATTCGTTAGTTTAACACACTCACCTTATGTATTTTTATTGTTATTAAGAAAAATGTTAAAATGAAAAGAAAAACTCTACATCAGGTGCCTAAAATAAACATTGTCTAGTTAAAGAGTATAAGTAAAATATCGTGCCAACTTTAGGGGGCCACCAATAGATCAGCCCTTTAAAATTTAACCTTCATATAATATTTTATCTAATTTGATGGTTCTCTAAACAACAGGTGTGTACTGCCTTTTCCCTAACAAAATTTTCACTTCTCTTTGCAAGCTTCACTTTCACTAAAAAAAGTTTTTAACTTAAAACTCAAACAATCTCAAATTTGAATTAACACTGATAATTTCTAAAAAATGTGATTGATTTTCGAAATTTCACATGTACCCCATAAATTAAAATAAAAAATAACATGTATTATTTAAAAGTTACGTTAAAAATATTATAAATTACATATATGATTAGACAAATAAAATACTCTCTAAATTTAAAAAAGGATGACCTGAGATATTACTGAGGAACGTCTTTATCAGAATATTTTTGCTTCTCACTTCGGTCAATTAGCAATAATTGAATTGGAACGGAGTTTAAGAATAGAAAGATTCTTTTAATCTTGTGGTTATAAATTAAAGTTACGTCAAATATATCAAAATATCGTTTAATATTGTGGTCTTAAATATGCTACGTGGAAAGTTAAATTTAAAGTGTTGCCAAAAAAGAAAGAGATCATTCTTTTCCAGACAAGCTATAAATGAAATAGGAACATTCTTTTTTAAACAGAAATAGTAATAATTATTGGATCTGTTCTTGCACAGATTATATATAAATAGATTTTAATTGAGATTGACGTGTGGAAAAGCATATACTTCAGAATGAAGGAAGGAATACTCGTTATGTGTCCAACACTAGTAGGATAACAGAGATTGGTAGTCGTTTTATCTTTGTGAAACTACTATTACTCCTCATCTCATGTCTCTGTAAGTGACGAATACTCTACCTTTTCCGCGCTCCTCATCTCAGTTGATTTCTCGATTCCCTAATTGCTCATCACTTCGCTTCAATTCCCTTCCTATTGAAATTGAAACTAAAACTAGCACTACCAGTACCAGCGACAGTAATGTTGGTTTACCTGAGAACGAAGGAATTTATGGAATTAAAGTGCCCAGACAAAGATATATTGCTGCTTTTAAATCGCAACTGTATGATGCTATCACTACCACTATGTTTAACTCACTCGATGAAGCCCATCAATTTTGACATCTATCATTGTAAGTTTTCCTTTCCTTCAACCATTTCTCCCCTTTCCATCTTACATTAAAAATCATAATCACTCTACACATACTGCATTTCTAATGCTCTTACTTTTTAGGTTATTTTTGTATCACATTGGTAGGCTATATATATATATATATGTGTGTGTGTGTGTGTGTGTGTGTGTGTGTGTGTGTGTGTGTGTGTGTGTGTGTGTGTGTGTGTGTGTGTGTGTGTGTGTGTCAAATCATGTATATTTAAAATTGGACACCCTTGCAAAAAGCTATTATGCCTTTGTCACGGTACTAATGGGTGTCCATTTGAATGAGTGGTTACTAATTACTATTGGAAGAATCTTACTTCACTACTTTGTGGATGGAGAGTCAGGGAGCTACCTTTCATGGTAATAGCTGTTTGTTCTCTAATATATTTAACAAAGTGTAGTATTTTTTGTCATGTGAGAGGTGATAGTTGAAGTAAAGTAAAATGGATTCTTGTCCTTGAGAATCGGGGTGGCCTGTTTTTCATGGAGCAGCTGTGGAGTCTTATACCAAAAAACGGGGGAATGACTCCTCAAGTAGTTATTCCTTATTGAACTTGTCTTAACTTAAATAAGTCGGCCCTTGTGATTCCGGTGAAGTATGACCTATATGTGCGGTGGAGAATATGATCCACAAATCGTTGTCGCTTTCCTCTCTCTTATATGTACCCCAAATTAATTAGGTCACTAGGCATGGGAGATAATGTGATATACTTTGTGGTGGGTTTCAAATATTATAACATAATAAGGATTGAGTCAAGATGTGAGACTTGGTACGATTGGGTAGAAAGTGGTTGCAAAACTATGACAAGAACTAGTTTCATCCAAAAGACAATAGAGTTTCTCCATTTCACTGAGTTTCTTTTTTCTTTTTACTACCAAGAATTCTGTCAGTGAACTGCCCTTTAAACCAATTACAACCTTTTAAATCAGAGGATAATAGGCCCGCCCTTCTACCCTTCTCCACTTAAACACCGCGCTTCACCTTGTATGGTGTGGAGCTTGAACCTCCAACCTAAGCCACAAATCCTCCAACTTTTTCCACTCCAGCTAGGCCTTGGGGGCATTTCATTCAGTTCTTTTGTTCGAGGAACTTTAACAAATATGGTTGATATATAAGTAGCATTAATATGAAAGATCATAAAAGAGCAATAATCATCATTCCTTAGAGGGAATTCAATACGAGATACATTAGAACTCAGAGGCAACGACGACAACAAGAAATTAGGGGCACCTCGATGATCAACATATTGCATTTGGCATATCATTTTTGTTAGATTCTAGCTCTTATTTCTTGCATTTTTTTTCTAGTTTAAGGATTTTTTTTTATTTTTATTATTGAATAAGATAACCCAAGGTAAACAACCTAGTGCCCTTTAATTAAATTAGAAAAATCTATATGACGTCCTTGATTTCCATTTCTACAAATATGGATAAAAGAATGGATGCTCTGAGAATGAATTTTATGTGGTAAGGCAACGATGACTTGAAAAAATTTCACTTGGTTAGATGGGATGTGCTAACATGCAGTAAGTTAGTAAGAAGGCACGAGGTTTGGGAATAAGGGTCTCGAAAATATCGAATCGAAGTGTAATAATGAAATGACTTAGGTGACTTGCATCTAATGAGAAATCACCATGGAGGGATTTAACTAGGATGAAGTGTGGTGTTACTTCAGTCTTTGGGCCTAACCCACACTCCAAAAGTTATATCAACGGGAGGAGAATGCAAATGACATTGTGCTCTAACATTTGAAGGAGAGAGAAGTAGAGAGAGGAGACCTTTTCATTCTTCATGCCTAGGGCTAAACATTTGGGTTATGGAAAAATTTTATCTTAGGGGCCTAACATCACGTGAGATGTGTCCTGCTATGATACCATGTGAAGTAGATTTTGGGCCTAACTCACTCTCCAAAAGCTAGCTTGAACGTAGAAGGATTGTCCAAGCCTTTATAAGAAGACCATCCATCTAATTAACCACCAATATGAAACTTTTTTTTTCTTGAAAATATGGTATGAAAAGTAACTACACAATTAAACCTGTTAAAAAACTCTATGGAAAGCTAGCAAGATATAGGAATTTAATGGCATTAAAATATTCTTGAAAGAGCCAATTGGCTTGGCCAAAGGACACATAAACAACTATGCTTACACATCTAAAAACTAAACCAGTAGCAAGATGCAATTGTCGGAGAGGCCTTGAAAAAATCAAGAATGGAATTTAAGCTTCAAGAGGTTACTGAATAATTGGGGCTTTAAGAAACTCGCAAACTTCTTGAAAACCTTGGAACAATTTTATTACAAAGTATGGTAATAAATCACAGTGTGATTGTAGAATATTACAGAATAATAAGAGTTATTGTAGAATATTTTCTTTTATTTGTTTTGATTGATTTCCTTTTATAGGATTCTTGTAATTGTATAAATACCTTGTATATTCATGACTACAACAACTTCTTTCATTAGATTACATGGTATCAGAGCCTAGGTCTCAAATTTCTTTAGAAGTTTGACTCTTTTCCTGACAGCCTAAGAAAAGGTTGGGTCACTCACTAGGAGTGACAAATTTATCTCACCAGCACCATAAAAAGAGATAGAGGGAGATTTTTTGGACAGAAAGGACATCTCTGATCTAGGTGCGAGTGAGTGAACCTCACGCATCACCTGCACCTCATTTATGTCTTCCACTCGCTGGCGTTTGGTCCAGCGCATTTGTTTTTTTGGCTTACTGCTCCGACATTTTCTCATCAATCACGACACATTCTGGTATTCTTCTAGTATTGAATCTCTATTTGAAGGTTTGTACTTAGTCTTCTGGTATTCGTATTTTGTTGCTGATAAGTCTCATAAATTTGGGTTCAAAAATTGGTTAAACAACCCTTGTTCTGTCAAATTTAGACATTCTGGTTATAGATCATTTGTTGCTTTCGTTGTTCGTATCAGCTCTCTAACATGGTTGAACATTATTTGGTTTGTTGACCATACTTCTTTGCTGATTCCACAACAAATTGTGTGTTTCTTCAATTTGGTACACTTATTTGAGAGGAGGTCGTGGGTTAGACATGTTTAACTCTTTTTGTTTTATGTCAAGAATTACAGTAGATAAATTTGTCAGAAAACTAACTAAGAAAATTTTTGTTTCGGCCGATGAGTATGCAAAAAATTTTCATTTTCAAAAATCACTCAAGGAACCCATTTCATTTACTACATTTGCAGAGTCAAGGAAAACATGTCTTTTCTCCACATATAATAAATGTGTGATTTACTTAGGTATCACAAATCACATGACAGATACTTCCAATATGTTTGTACCTTTCGATCACATAAAACACTTTCTCGTGTGACTGTAGCTGATGGTTCGACTTGTAACATTGTGGGATCAAGGACCGTTACACCATCCTCAACTATCACCTTGTCATCCGTGTAAAGACCTTAAATATTATCTCATTCTTTCCCAATTATTGTTTGTTTCGTGATCTTACGACAAATCAAGTAATTGGTAAGGGGCATATATTTGATGATCTCTATATTCTTGATGAATGGGAGCCTTGATTTGGTGCCTACTCTTGTGTTATGTCTCCCTTCGAAGCACATTATCGGTTGGGATATCATTCATTACCTATGTTAACAAAGCTTTGTTCCAAATTTCAAAATGTTTCTTCCTTAGATTGTGAGTCATGCCGATTAGCAAAACACCATCGCATATTGGTAGGCCCAAGGGTTAATAAGCAGGTTGGATTAACTTTTAAATTAGTTCATTCTAATGTTTGGGGACCATGTCCCGTTGCTTCCAAAATTGGGCATAAGTATTTTGTTACTTTTGTGAATGATTTTTCCTCTAATGACTAGGATTTATTTTATGAAGAGTCGTTCTGAAGTGTTTACTTACTTTTGTGTCTTCCATGCTGAAATGAAAACTCAATTTAGTGCTTCGGTACGTATGCTAAGGAGCGATAATGACAAAGAATACAGGTCAGAATTGTTTCAGTCATACATGAGACATTACAATATTCTCCATCAGTCTTCATGTGTTGATACACCATCTCAAAATGAAGTTGCTGTGAGGAAGAATAGGCATTTACTTGAGACAACTCGAGCACTTTCTGAAACAGTTTTAGGCAGATGCAGTCTCTCTTGTTTATTGATTAATGGGGTTCCATGTAGTGAGCTTGTTGGTAACATGCCTTATAGTGTTCTTGTCCTGAACAAGTCTCTTTTCGGTGGAACCTAAGGGTTTTGGAAGTACATGTCATGTTTGAGATGTTCGACCATTTGTTACCAAGTTAGATCCCAAAGCATTGAAATGTGTTTTCCTTGGTTATTTTTGACTTCTTAAGGGATAACGATGTTATTCTACTGAAACTTATTTTGTGTCAACTGATGTGGTATTTTCAGAGTACCCCATTTTTTCTATCCACCTCCATTTTCTATTAATTAGGAGGAAGATCAGTGGTTAGTATATCAAGTTACCCATGCTTTGAAAGAAAAATTAAATGATGTTTCTCTATCTCCCCGTTCTTCTATTGAGCATCAATTGACTATTGTGCCTTCAGAACATCCTCCGTTTGTGCTAGCAAAACCTCCAATTGTTCAATTTTACTCAAGGAGAAGAGAGACAAATGAAACATGTCCTGTGCCAGTTCCTTCATCATCTGGAATGAGGTGGTCGAGAAGTGATAAAGAAGATTAGTCAACTGGAAGAGTCAATATCTCTCCCTTGGTGGGAGACTCACTCTCATCAATAGTGTTCTCGACTCCATGCCTCTATCTTTCCTATCTAAGATGGGGTCTGATATACCGTGGTTTCACAGTATTATTAATACTTTTTCCTTAAGTTTAGTGTGTCCAAAAGCCTTTTGTGCTAATTTTTTATATAAGTTTCTCCTTATTTGCAGGAAATCTGTCTAGAGATGAATGCGGAGATTTTTGAGAGAAGAAATGCAGAAGAGACCACCTACGGAGCTTGTGACGGTCCGTCATGACTGTGACGGTCTGTAGGTGGCAGCGTAGTGCAGCTGATGAAGGAAGATGGGGAAGTCTGACCAAGTGTGGGGTTACGGAAAGCATGACGGGCCGTCGTAGCCATGACGGTCCGTCCTGCAAGTTCGTCACGAAGATCAGAGAAGTAGCCCCAGTACCCATATTCCAAGAGTTCAAGTATTTTGAAACGAAGACCCTCGACGGACCGTTGTGCTCGTAACGATCTGTCATACCTGCCGTCGAGGGTAATGAAGAGAGCAGCAGAAGAAATTTGAAAGTATGGGACGACGGAGTCCACGACGGCCCGTCATGACCACGACGTCCCGTCGCGAGGTGCGTCGACCCTGCCGCGTTTTGACAGATTTCCAGCAAATAGAGTCCTTATTTAATTAGGTTATTATTTTTTATAAATAGTTCGAAAAACCTCGTTTTTGAGGTTACACGCTGGATTATTAGTTAGACTCTGTATTATTAGGTTATCTTGAGACTTTTATCATTGTGTGTTGGTGATTTTTGTTGATTAGTTAAGCAAACTTTTGGATTTTACTCTTTCTCATTGAAGTAAGTATATAAATTCTTATATCACATATTTGAATATTGTAATTATGACTATGGGTAACTAAACTTCATTGCTAGTGTTGTGGGAACCATAGACTTATAATGAAATAAAACCTAACTAAAATAACAATTCTAGAATAGTGTCTTGCATGTATTGATAATTCTTTCGCATAGAAGTCTTTTTTAACGGATGGACAACGTTAGAACTTACCTTAATGCTACTTTCCGGACCAAGGGGGTAGATAATAGGAAAAGAATTATCAACATAGATTTAGTGTATACTATCTAATAGGCTAGTATTGATTGGTACGAGGTAATAACTTAGTCAAATATCGAATATGATGCTTAATATGAGGTAAAGATAAGGGTTAGGATAGCAACACACATAGCCGTACCAAGGTGCGGAGTGACATTTTCTAGATGCCGGACCAAGGATTTAGAAATACATAACTTATCACTTTGCATGCAAGATACTAGGAAAGAATTGTTATAGTTAGACTTATCGAGTTATGAACCTGTGGGGAACACGTAAACTATAGTTACTTTGATTAATTGATTAAACTCCAACATTCGAAGCTGTTAGTTGTCTCTTTTTATTTTGCTAGTTATTTTCATTTACTTAGAAATAGAAACCCCCCTTTTATTGTTTTTGCTTTCTAAGGAAGTAATTGACTGAACAATAGTAGTAATAGATTGAAGTTAAGTCTAAACTATTTTCCTCGTGGGAACGATCCCAACCTCACTAGTTGGGTTATTTACTTGACACGACCGCTTTACTTCTTATTTAAGAAGTAAGTTTGAGCGTATCAAATTTTGGCGCTGTTGCCGGGGAAAGTAGCTTTTAGATTAACTTAAACTTATTATTATAGTTTAGTTGATATTTTCTTGATTCTACTTTGTTTTATTGTTTTTGATTCTTGCAGAACCATCTTCCTTGTATGCCAAATACACGGAGAGGAAGAGAACTCTTGTTTTCCTACGATCACGAATTAGAGCGTACACTACGCAACATGAATAGAAACTTGGGAATCAATGATGATGATCCAAACCAGAACATCCCAGCTCCGGTTGATATTCATGGTCAGTTGTTACCCGATGCTCCGGGTGAACAATTACAGAGGGGATAAAATCCCTCTCCACCGCCCCAAGCATACTACAGAGGCTATGACAACATAGTATATTCCGATGGGCAACTTGTCTTGCCTCCTCTACCACCAGGCCACACCTTCGTGGTAACTAGTAGCCTGATGCAAATGCTCACTGCCAGAGGTTTGTTTTCAGAGCTACCTTCTGAGGATCCACATTCCCATATAGCTAAGGTAAGGGTGGTGTGTAAAATCTGTGTAGGGAGTCCTGACTTGGACTTGGATGTAATAGGGCTTAGAGTGTTTCCTCTCTCACTGACGGGAGAGGCTGATATATGGTTCACT
This sequence comes from Solanum habrochaites, assembly GCA_027704765.1. Classification (NCBI taxonomy): domain Eukaryota; kingdom Viridiplantae; phylum Streptophyta; class Magnoliopsida; order Solanales; family Solanaceae; genus Solanum; species Solanum habrochaites. The sequence goes on from JAKWJA010002491.1 coordinate 40,925,498, forward strand.
GAGCTCCCTTACAACTCAATTTTCACTTGGAACCAACTAAGGGATGTTTTCTTAGCACGCTACTATCCGGTCTCCAAGAAACTAAACCACAAAGACAGAGTGAACAACTTTGTGGCACTACCAGGAGAGTCATTTAGTAGTTGTTGGGATAGATTCACCTCGTTCTTGATAAGCGTCCCAAATCACCGTATAGATGATGAGTCACTGAAGGAATACTTCTATCGGGGACAGGATGATAATAATAAAGAGGTGTTGGATACTATAGCAGGTGGATCTTATGGAGAGTGTCCTTATGCTGAGATTGCTGAAAAATTAGAGAAAATCTCCCGGAATAATAAAGCTTGGAGTACTAGGAAGTCAGATACCGGGAGAAATACCTTCGCAGTACAGTCCACTCACAACCCAGCCACAGATGAGATTCGTGAAGAAATGGCTCTGATGAGAACTGAGCTTGGGTTGGTACTAAAACATGTCACTAGGGGTGCAGAAAAGATAAATGAAGTCAACTACTTGCCGAAACCATCGCCACAAAATGATGAATATTATTATGAGGAGGATTCCTATGCGGTAAATGAGCAGACGGGGGAGGGGGGGTTTCCGACCGAGCGCCCAAGGCTCAAATAAGGATAATTGGCGCCAAGGTCAAGAGAACCAAGGTCGGATCTATGGTAACTACAACTGTGAGGGTCATTATGTCCGACATGGAAACTGCAACCGCGACAACAACTTCAACAGGGGTAACTACGGTAACAGAAATGATAGGAATGGGCGCTATGTCCCTCCTCAAAATCGTGAAGTTACTCCTAGGGATGGTAGAGATAGTATGGCGCGAGTTGAGGATATGTTGCACAAAATAATGAGGACGTTCGATGCTAGTGATGAGCACATTAAAGAGTTAAGGTGTGATTTAGCAGGTATTGGGCAGAAAGTCAATACACATGCAATATCGATTAAGCAAATCGAGTTTTAAATGGACCAATTATCTGCGACTATGAACACACGGCAACCGGGCACTCTTCCTAGTAACACTGTCCAAAATCTGAAAAATGATGCAGACTGTATGACAATCACTACTCGTGGTGGTAAGCAAATGATTGACCCACCTATGCCGTCTAATGAGGAAAAGGCGAGAAAGGATGATGATAAGATGGTAAAGGGTAGTTGTGAAGCAGAAGAGAGCACTGAAAAAGATGCAGAAGTCCCTATGAAGGTAATTCCCATGCCTAGACCCCCACCACCCTTCAATAAGAGATTAGTGAAAAAGACCGAGGATGGTAAATATCGGCGTTTTATAACAATGCTGAAGCAACTTTGTATCAATGTCCCTTTGGTAGAAGCTCTTGAACAAATGCCCGGTTATGCCAAGTTTATGAAAGATCTGGTTACAATGAAAAGATTGGTCACTTTCGAGGATGATGATAGACTGCAGCATTGTAGTGCTATTGCTACAAGATCTCTCGTACAAAAGAAAGAAGATCCGGGTGCGTTCACTATTGCTTGTACAGTCAGGTCATTACATCTTGCAAAAGCATTATGTGATCTGGGGGCAAGCATAAATCTCATGCCCCTCTCAATTTACAAGAAGTTGGGTTTGGGTGACCCAAAACCCACTGCGATGCGGCTACTGATGGCTGATCGAACATTGAAAAGGCCTTTAGGGATACTCCATGATGTGCTAGTAAAAGTGGAGTCATTCATATTTCCGGCAGATTTTGTTATTCTTGATTGTGAAGTCGATTTTGAAGTTCCTATTATTCTTGGGAGGCCATTCCTTGCTACAGGTAGAGCCTTAGTTGATATGGAAAAGGGGCAGATGATATTTCGGTTGAACTATGAAGAAGCGACCTTCAACATTTGTAGGACCATGAGGCAGAGTGGTGAGCTCCAATCGGTATCCGTCATATCCCACAAAGAAAAAATGAAGAAGGAGAATGAAGAAAAAAGTGCAAAACTAGAGTTTATGGTTGGGGATTTCGTGCTTTTAGACAGATCTGGGTTGCCTTGTCTTTCGGGCAAGCTCAAGTCCAAACAGACTGGCCCTTACTTGATCACCCAAGTATTCCCTCATGGAGCAGTTGAGTTTGAAACTAAGGAGGGTGTGCGGTTCAAGGTGAATGGACAACACATAAAAATCTATCTCGGGCATACTGAATCGGCGAATGAAGTGATCGAGGCATACCATCTTGATGAAGTCTGATTAATCAAGTGTCCTCAGTCGTGCCACGACGTTAAATCAGGCACTTGTTGGGAGGCAACCCAATACTTATAGTTTTTATTTCTAGTAATGGTAGCATTTTCTACTAATGGATTTTAAATTTGCAGGCATATCACCAGGAAATTCTGCAGAAAATCACTCTGTAGCAGTCACTGACGGATACAGCGACGGACCGTTTCAACTGTGACGGACCGTCGCGTGAATCCGTCGTGCCAGGTACGTCTTTCTGTTATTTTAAAACTAGGGCACACGCGACGGGACCTACGACGGATCATCACACATGAAATGGACCGTCGTCGAGGAATCGTCGCGTCATTAATGAGGCGTACCCGACCCGAACCGGCAGGGGGTTTTAAAAAAAAATTCAACATTTAAAACCACCAACCCCTCAATTCACCCCATTCCTTCACTCTTCCTCTTATTTCCCTCCCTTTTCAACTTCCAAAATCATCTCCCTCTCCAATCATTTTTCCCAAAATTCTCCAAAGTCCTAAAAGTTATCATCTACTAGTCGGAGTTGCTGCAATGGGTGTCTTCTTGATCACCAAGTACTATTCCATCTTGTTTTTCTCCAATTCTCAGGTATGTGTCCCTAATTTCTACTCATTTATCTTGCATTTTTGTTTATCAATTAGTATTATCCTAGTTCTTCTTGATATGTTCATTTCTTTTATATAAAATTCTGTCTAACCTAGGTTAAAAGTCTTCGAGATTGCCGTGTTTACAACCCTAGAAATAGGTGCTTTTGCATTGCGAGTTTACTAGGTATTTGGGTTAGACAAATGTAGGTTAAAACACTACAAATTCGATTTGGGTCATAGGGGATGAATGGGGCATCCCCAGTTCTATCACTTATTTACAGAACGAGACCCCAATGACGGACCGTCATACCCACAACGGATCGTCGTAGGGTCCGTTCCAAAAGCCCTAACACCCCATTGCCCAATTCTATGCAAGTGTCCTCAAACGGACATATGCGACGGACCGTCATCCACATGAAGGATTGTCCTGCACAACTGTTCTGGTTGTCAAAGACCCTATTCCTAAGAGTCTCTCATATTTTTCTAAGTGTCCTTCAATGGACACATGCGACGGACCATCATACCTACGACGGCCCGTCCTGCACAACCGTTCTGGTTGTTAAAGACCCTTTTCCCTAAGGGTCTCTCTCTATTTTTCTAAGTATCCTCAAACGAACAACTACGACAGATCGTCATACCTTCGACGATCCATCCAGCATGACCGTCATGACGTTCAGAGACCCCTCTACTAGGGTCTCCATATTTCTTTTAAGTGTCCTCTGACGGACACCTACGACGGGCCGTCGCACCTGTGAAGGTCCGTCCTGCATGACCGTTTAAATGGACAGAGACCCTCTCCTAAGAGTCTCCACATTTTTTTAAGTGTCCTCTGACGGACACCCACGACAGACCGTCGTACCTGTGACGGTCCATCCTGCACATACCGTCATACTTGTCAGAGACTCTCCTTCAGGGTTCTCCATATAAACATAGTCTAAGTAAGACACGACGGACCCCATGACGGTCCGTCGTACTCACGACGGACCGTCACCTGGTCCGTTGTGTTTCACTGTTACTATAGAAATGTCATTTTATTTTAATTTTTTTTGTATTCATTTGTCTTGTTTGCTACTTCTAGTACTAATATTGATCCTTTACAGGTACTATCTACTATGGCACCTAAACAAGATCGAGTCTATGCATGCGGGCGATCGAAGTCTGTCGCCTCGTCTGCCCGCCTGGTCATTAGCTCTGATGATGAGCGTGACCCCGAGTACGTGCTCCCAGGCACTTTCACCCCTTCCCGTGTTGCACGTGCTGCCAGAGCCACACCCAAAAAGGTGGAGTCCGGCATAGTCACTGCCTCCCAGTCTTATGAGGAGCGCACACTGACCGACACACCTTCTGGGCCAGCCACCAATGAAGAAGGAGCGTCTGGCTCCTTAGGAGTTTCATGGTCGGAGGAGGCCTCCAGCTCTGCTGAATTTCCCGCACCCGCCACCGCTGCATCGTCGGCCTCGTCTGATGAGGTTGACAGTTCGAAATCCACACCAGCTCATGCTCTCACCCTGGTCACTGACCATCCCAACCGGTGGTGTGTCGACGGGAAATTTCAAGTCTACTCCGACGCAAAGTTCCTGAATGACAAATGAGTTATGACTCGAACACTCACATTGGAGCGACGGGTCCTTACAGGGAGTCTCCCGACGATGCCTGAGATCCACAATCTCTTCACCAGACATCGACTGGAGTGGACAGCACGTCCGTTGGGATGTTATAGTGAAGATCTGGTCCGAGAGTTCTATGCATCCTAGGTAGCGACTCTCCGATCACAGATTGATAGGTGGGATGCCCCCGCCAAATAGGCCCCACTAGAGCAGGTCCAAGTACGGGGCGTTCAGGTCGATATCTCCTTGCCTGCCATCCTTCGATTTCTATACGGCGAGAGTGTTGATGCTAATCGGACCCCTCTCATTGCCGAGTTTGACTACCGATGGAAGCTTGTTAAAAGATGGACAATTTCTGCGTGAGCCATCGCTGAGAGAGACCACCAAGATGTGGATGGCCCTGCTCTTGTCCGTCGATGGAGAGGGTGCCGACTGGGTGACCGAGCCAAAGGGGGCCATCAAGAAGGCCAACCTGACTTTCACGGCAAAGTTCTTGTGGTTGATTGTCCGGCACTGCTTTTCCCTCACAGCCACTGACAATATCGTTACATGGGATCGAGCACTATTGCTGGCGATGATAGCCGGGTTCGAGGTGGATTTTGCGTGGCTTCTACAGGCGGTCATGCACGAGAGGGCTTTTAAAGTCACAACTATGTACCCTTTCCCGTGCATGATATTTGCTCTATGCAGGTCTGCCGGCGTGCCTATATGGCACGTTGATCAACTCAAGACCCCTCTGGGCACCGTTGATGTCGGCCTCATCAGAGATGAGGCCAATGAGTTGGCTTCATGCAGAGGGCCCCGTCCATAGCCGCCCCCACTTGCTGACGATCTGGCTGATACGGTAGCCCAGGCGTGCACGGCTACGCAGGCGGCGTCCACTGACACTACCCCGGTCGAGTCTATCCCGGGTAGTAGCACTGCCCCGAGCTCCTCTCGCACAGCCCCTTTACCCGCTCTAGTCCCGCTTGCTAGGGTCCAGAAATTAGAGGAACAGATGGCCACACTTCTGCATCACATCCATCCTTGGATACAGAAGTCTATTGCTGAGACAGAAGAGTGCTTGGAGCGGAAAATGTTTCATCATATAGAGCGGAAGATCGCTGAGGTTCATCAGCGCTTGGAAGCTTTTGAGTTATGGGTGCTAGCCCGTCCATCCCCTCTAGTGGATGTGTCGACCCTTCAGGCTATGGTCGATAGTCTTCGAGTAGATATCAACATGATCTTAAAGGCTAGGGTGCCTGAGTCTGAGGTCTCTTCTGTAGAGCCTGCTGAAGACCCAGTGCTGGCGGCCCTATTCGCCACTTCAGAGATTCCACCACCTCCCCCTCGAAAGCATGCCAAGAGGCGTAGGGGTCGATAGGAGGATTAGGCACGAGCACGGAAGAAGGAGCGCCATGAGATGGAGGCTGCGAGGAGAGCCTCGCTTGCTGAGGAGGAGGCGCGCCAGAAGAGAGTTCGAGAGTTAGCTGCTGGGGAGTCTAGCTCCAGAACTGTGGAGATGGAGGGAGGCACTGCTGATAGTGTTGTTGTTGCTGAGGACACCACTGAGGGTGTCCATATTACAAAGGTAGTGAGTTCCGGGGAACCGGACCCACCAGCTTGCTGATCGTCGGTGCTTTGCGCCCCAGGTTTGCTTCACCTACCACCCCTGTATTTAAATTTTTTTATGCATTGGGGACAATTGCATGTCTTTTGTTTGGGGTGGGGTAACTGGAAAGTGAGTGCTAGGGTGAAGTCTGAGTAGCCCAATTCACTATCCTCTTTTGGGGTTTTCTTGCCTATGTTCTTTTTCCCCAAAAGACTGATTATTTTTTTTCTATTGAATCGGCATGTATATATCTTGTGTGCATAGTTTAATTTTGGAGCATGATGGCTAAAATGATATCCTGATAAAATGGAAAATGATACATGACTAGGCATAGTAATTGATAAATGTGTGGCTCTAAGCATGACATAGAGGTACACCACTGCATGACCCTAAGTCTAAAATTCGAACTAGGTGTCTGATAATCTGGTAGAGTGATGAGATGTCAAGTGAGTGTGAGGAAGATTTGAATAGTCTACTATTTGTACTGAGCTAGAACTTGCCTGGTTAGTCCTACTAAAAGTAAGCTGTAATAGACAATTAGGAAAGGGTCATAGGCCATTATTCAATGTAGCCCATTTTGAGCATAATTTAAAGAAAACCAAATGAAATTTATCCTTCTTTGATCCAAATGATTTGAGCTTAAATTAGACCTTTCTTTCTCACCCCAACTGATCTTTTCTGGGAATAATGTGTTGGCCCTGGTCCCTCCTTGGACATGTGCACCTCAGCTTATGCCAAAAGCATAAGTTGAGGGTGGCTAATGTAGTAAACAACCTTTTTATGGCCCTGAACCAACTTTGGGTATTGTGTACTTTGACTCATGGCAAAGCCATGAGTTGAGGGTGGCTATTATGAGGAATGCTCTGGAAAGTGGGGTTGAAATAACAAAGAGAGAGAAAGAACAAAAGTAAAGTGACTCAAAAATTAGTTGAAAGAAAAGTAAAGAAAAAGAAAATATACAAGCAAGAAAAGAAGAAAGTCACTTACACAAATGAAGAAAGAAGAGAAAATAGCAAGGTGAAAGAATATGAGAAACTGGGCGAGATAAAATGATAGAAAATGGTATGTTTAGACGATATGTCAAGGAGGGAAAAAATTCACTAAAGTATACCTAAATATACCCTACCTGACCCTGAGCCTATGTTATAAGCTAAGAAAGTCCTATCGTGATCCTAAGGGTTGTATAGCGACTTTAAAGAAATCTTTCCAGAGATGAATGGGGAGGTTTTTGAGCGAAGAAATGCAGAAGAGACCACCTACGGAGCTTGTGACGGTCCGTCATGCCTGTGACGGTCCGTAGGTGGCAGCGTAGTGCAGCTGCTGAAGGAAGATGGGGAAGTCTGACCAAGTGTGGGGTTACGAAAAGCGTTACGGACCGTCATAGCCATGACGGTCCGTCCTGCAGGTTCGTCATGAATATTAGAGAAGTAGCCTCAGTACCCATATTCCAAGAGTTCAAGTATTTTGGAACGAAGACCCTCGACGGACCGTTGTGCTCGTAACGATCCGTCATACGTGCCGTCGAGGGTAATGAAGAGAGCAGCAGAAGAAATTTGCAAGTATGGGATGACGGAGTCTACGACTGCCCGTCATGACCACGACGTCCCGTCGCGAGGTCCGTCGACCCAGCCGCATTTTGACAGATTTCCAGCAAATAGAGTTCTTGTTTAATTAGGTTTTTATTTTCTGTAAATAGTTCGAAAAACCTCGTTTTTGAGGTAAGACGTTGGATTATTAGTTAGACTCTGTATTATTAGGTTATCTTGAGACTTTTATCATTGAGTGTTGGTGATTTTTGTTGATTAATCAAGCGAACTTTCGAATATTACTCTTTCTCATTGAAGTAAGTACATGAATTCTTATATCACATATTTGAATAATGTAATTATGACTATGGGTAACTAAACTTCATTGCTAGTGTTGTGGGAACCATAGACTTATAATGAAATAAAACCTAACTAAAATAACAATTCTAGAATAGTGTCTTGCATGTATTGATAATTCTTTCGCATAGAAGTCTTTTTTAACGGATGGACAACGTTAGAACTTACCTTAATGCTACTTGCCGGACCAAGGGGGTAGATAATAGGAAAAGAATTATCAACATAGATTTAGTGTATACTATCTAATAGGCTAGTATTGATTGGTACGAGGTAATAACTTAGTCAAATATCGAATATGATGCTTAATATGAGGTAAAGATAAGGGTTAGGATAGCAACACACATAGCCGTACCAAGGTGCGGAGTGACATTTTCTAGATGCCGGACCAAGGATTTAGAAATACATAACTTATCACTTTGCATGCAAGATACTAGGAAAGAATTGCTATAGTTAGACTTATCAAGTTATGAACCTGTGGGGAATACGTAAACCCTAGTTACTTTGATTAATTGATTAAACTCCAACATTCAAAGTTGTTAGTTGTCTCCTTTTATTTTTCTAGTTATTTTCATTTACTTGGAAATAGAAACCCCCCTTTTATTGTTTTTGCTTTCCAAGGAAGTAATTGACTGAATAATAGTAGTAATAGATTGAAGTTAAGTCTAAACTATTTTCCTCGTGGGAACGATCCCAACCTCACTAGTTGGGTTATTTTACTTGACACGACCTCTTTACTTCTTATTTAAGAAGTAAGTTTGAGTGTATCGGGGTCATTGACAGACTTGATGCAATAAGGAGAAATTTTCTATGGGAAGGAAATAGTGACACTAAGAAATTCCACTTTTTTAAGTGGGATGAATTGATTAGAAGCAAACAGAAATGAGGGATCGGGGTAAGGAATTTGAAGATTTAGAACCAACGCCTTATGATGAAATGGCTATGGAGACTAGCATCTAGTGAACAAGCACTATGGAAAAAACTTATCAAGCAGAAGTATGAAATGGAGGATAAATGGTCTACCAAAATGGTCACTAGTACTTGTGGAACTACCATCTAGAGGGACATCAGAAACGTTTGGCCAAAATTAAGAGAAAATTTCAACATTAGAGTAGGAAATGACATTAAGGTCTTCTTCTGGGAGGACAACTGGTTAGAACAAGGCTCCGTAAAAGCCCTTTTCCTAGATATCTACATTCTGAACCAACAACAAAAAGGCATTGTGACAGAAGTTTGGTCAAATCAAGGATGGGATTTGAGTTTTAAAAGACCTTTAAATGATTGGGAGATCCAAAGGCTATTAGATTTCTTTGGAATCCTTGAACGATTCAAAGGAACCTCCACCTCCCAAAATAGATTGTTTTGAAATCATAACTGCGACAAGAATTTCAGAGTGAAGGAAGCTTACACAAAGTTCAACTCTTTCACCCATCAGGTTATTGGCTGGCCATGGAAACTTATCTGGAAAGTTAAAATACCTCCTAAAGTGTCATGCTTCACTTGTCTACTAGCGAAGCAGGCTGTTATTTTGACTCAGGAGAACCTCATGAAAAGGGGTATCCAACTGAGTCCTAGGTGTTTCCTGTGTGGGGAAGAGGCTGAAACAGTCAACCACCTCTTTCTTCACTGTAGGATCACTAATATTTTGTGGAGCATTTTAATCAATTCAAAGGATCTATTTTGGGTGATTTTCTAAGACCTGAATATATGGAGTAGCTTTTCCTACGTTTCTGGTCACAAAAAAAAGATGGAAGATCATCCCCACCTATATCTGGTGGTATGTGTGGAAAGGAACCTTAGATGCTTCCAGAACAAATGCAACAACACCCAAGATATGAATATTAATTGCTTTTTTTATTTTACTTTTGGTGTAAACAGGAGTATATGGAAGATCTAGAATTAGTAATGAATGCTTTAGGCACCTTGTAATTTTTGTTTATTTAGGATTGAAGATCTTCCTGATACTCATTTGTAATTATTAAACTTGTAACAAATTGTGGAAGGTTTGATTTTTTGGAATATAATACAAGACTGTTACCTTCTCAAAAAAAAATCTTCTGCCATCTGATTCTTCAGAAAACTTTGACCTCCTTATTGCTTTTCGCAAAGGTACACGTACTTGCAAATCCACATATCCCATTGCTAATTTTGTTTCCTATGACCATTTATCCTCTGCGTCTAGATATTTGATTGTCTCTCTAGACTCATTCTTTGTACCCAAAATAGTCAAGGAGGCTTTGAATCATCCTGGATGGTCTGAGGCAATGCCCGAGGAAATACATGCCTTAGAAGAAAATCACACGTGGGATTTGGTGGATTTATCGACGGGAAAGAAATCAGTGGGATGTAAGTGGGTATTCACAGCTAAAGTCAATCTAGATGGTTCTGTGGCCAATCTTAAGGCCACACTTATGGCTAAAGGCTATGCTGAGACTTATGGGGTGGATTATTTAGACACCTTCTCTCCGGTGGCCAAACTCACTTCTGTTTGGCTATTCATTTCCCTAGCAGCATCTGAGAGTTGGATTTACATCAATTGGATATCAAGAATGCATTTCTTCATGGTGATCTTCAAGAGTAAGTGTATATGGAACAACCACCTGGCTTCTGCCAAAACAGGCAATCTTGACTCATGATAATCTCACCTAAAGGGACTACCACTTATGTTCTAGATGTTATTTATACGAAGAAGAGAATGACAATCAATCATCTGATTATACATGTGAAATTTCTAGTTAACTATTGAGGATGTTCATTAATATGAAAGGACTGATTTGAGTAATGCCCGGGGAAGTAATTTTAAGTATGGGAAGACTGGAACAAATATGATAGTCTTTCTAGCAAGAAAGTAAGATGGAGGATTGTCTAGCTTGTATTTGGTGGCCAGTATGGAGAAAGAGAGAAATCAAAGTTTTTGAAGACAAGTGTAGTTCTATCCAGAAATGAAGATAAAATGTCTTGTCTTGTTTTATTTTTGGTGTTAACAGAATACATGAAAGATTTGGATACGAAAGGTGTCGAGAAAGATGTGCTTCTTCACGTGGTTTAGCTAATAGAGGGGTGATTTTGATGGCAGAGAACCTTAGGAAGCAAAAGGTTGTCCACATGAGCTGGTGTTTCCTTTGTAAAAGGACTGGTGAGTATGTGAATCATATTTTATTACATTGCAAAACAGCCACGAGGTTATGGGATTATATGTTTACATGGTTTTACGTCACTTGGATAATGTCAAGATCAGTGAAGGGGTTGATATCCAGTTAGAAGAATGGAGAGCATAGAGAAGAACACACAAAGTGTGAAAGGTCACTCCTCTAGCTCTAATATTGGCCATTTGAAAAGAGATAAATAGGAGAGCTTTTGAATGGTTGGAGATGAACTTTGCTCAATTGAGGGGTTATCTCTGATCCTTATTTTCTTTTGGTGCATCCGTGTAGTTCCTGTTTGTATAGAGGATTGAGTCTCTTTTGGAGAGAACCATATTTTGTAGGTCTATCCTTTTTGGTAGATCTCTTGTATACAACCTTGTTATTATCATTGAAACCCTTAATTGATTCAAAAAAGTATGTTTCATGAAAGTCAGAATCCTAGAGACCCTCTTCTAAGTTGTGTAAATTGTTTCCTTTTTTTTTTCTCCTTTAAAAGTTAGAACATTAATTATTAAATACCTTTTGGTGTTCAATTTCTGATTTCTGCAAATAGAATTTCTGTAATTGCATATGCCTGGACCTGATTCTCCATGCTGAACACAAAGTTATCTTAGAGGAAATGCGAGTTGAATATGATCATTCTCATACCAACAATAGTAGTGATAATACTGCGATTTCCTCTGGCCAAGAAATAAATTTTACGCCAAATGGAAGGGTTTTAACATTGTCACAAGTGATGTTTAGATGGTTGGAAACACGGATAAATATGGCAGGGACATGGAATTGAAGAATGCATGGACTTCATGTTCTAATCAATTTTCAGGATCTCCATATGTATCTTTTCTCAAATTTGTCAACAAAGACTCTCTTGAGGAGTCTAGGTATGTTGATATCTTCTATAGTAGTGTGTAATGTCATAAAGTTTAATTAATGATTGGGAAAATAATGGATAAAAATATTATTGAATTGTGTATTTACATTATTACACTGAACCCTATTTATAGATACCACATGAAAAATCCTTCTCCAAATATTTCTATCTTATTCTAACACTCCCCTTGAAGTTGGTACATACACGTCATATGCACTGAACTTGCTACAAATGTAATTAATATTAAATTTATCAAGACTTGGTGAAAATATCTGCAAGCTGATCACTCAAATTCACAAATTTTGTAACAATATCTCCTGAGAGTATTTTTTTCTTTGATAAAATGACAGTCAATCTCAATGGCGTAGTACTCTCATGAAATATCATATTTGATGTGATATGAAGGGTCGCTTGGTTACCACACACAAGTTCCATTTGACTGATCTCTCCAAATTGTAGCTCTCTAAGCAACTTCTAATCTAAACTAGATCATAAGTTGCTACAACTATTGCTTTATATTCTGCTTCTGCACTAGATCAAGTAACCACACTTTGTTTCTTACTTTTCTCGAATATCAAATTATCTCCCACAAAAATACAATACCTGGATGTAGAACGTTTATCGCAAGGTGATCCTGCCTAATCAATATCTATATATCCACAGATCTACAAATGACCTCTATCCTCGAAGATAGTTATGTACCTGGAGCTAGGGGTGTACAGACCAAGCTGGTTCAGGTTTTCCAAAATCAAACCAAACCATTTGTGTAAACTTTTTAAATTTATAAACCAAATCAAACTAATAAAACTTGGGTTATTTTCGGGATATTTTTTTTGGGGGGGGGGGTTCAAATACCAAATCGAACCATTTGTGTCGAATCTTTTAATTTTTAAATCAAACCAAACTAATAAACGTCAAATTTTTTCAGGTTTTTTGGATTTTTCAGTAAAGTATTTATACAAACATATAATTAACTTGTCCTCCAAATATTTCTTTAGTCCAACCAAAAGACTACTAGTTAATGTGTTTTTTAAGAAAATAACACAAAATATGAGATGAATGATGACACTAAAATATTCAATAAAAAATAATAATGAAATCATAGAAAATAAATATTGCAAATTGATAAGTCATAATGAAAATGATCATAACTTAAAAGTATTGAATTATGCTAAAATAAGTCTAAGTATTAATTACATGATTAAGCATTAAAGAAAAAATTAAAATTAGATTATGTATTTTAAATGTCTAAACCAAATGTAAAACTAAAGAACAAATATTTAACATTATTGTCATTCTTAGTTTGAATTAAGTTGTTTTGTTAGCATTAGTATTGATTTGTTTTCGAATTGAGCTTTATTACAGTTACTAATATCTATGGACTAAAACTTTTATTGGACCATTCAAATTCGAAGTATGAAAACATATAAGTAATATTTAGAAATTACATCAACGTATTTATTTTGATGTATAAAATAAATTTTAAAAATTATATTTAATGTCAGGTTGGTTTGGTCTTGGGTTGACTTTTTTTTAGTTAAATCCAAACTAACCCAAGTAAAGTTAGATTCTTTTTTCCAATACTAAACCAAGTCAAATCAAATCATTAGTCGGGTTTTTTCGGTTTGCAGTTTGATTCGGTTTTTAATTTGATTTTGTACACCCCTGCATGTAGCTACTTTACATATCACAAAATGCAAACAACTACATCCTAATGACTATCACATAAAGAATTCCTAAATTGACTTAAGACACTTACAAGATAGAAATTTCAAGTCTAGTCACTCTGAGATAATTCAACTTACAACCATACACCTATATCTTCACGAATCACTGAGTGACTTCTCCTGTCCTGGCATAAGTTCAACCATAGTAGAATCAATGAGTCTATATGCTGCCATTCCAGTTTCCTCAACAATGTCTAAGCATACTTATGTCGGGAAATAACATTACTTGATCTAAACTGAGCAACCTCAATACCTAGAAAATACTTCAGTCTGTCGAGGTCTTTAGTTTGAAAATGCTGAAAGAAATTTTTGCTTTAAATTAATGAAACCACCTTGATCGTTGTTGATGTAACGGTTCGCCAATATACACCACCAAATAAATACACAAATTTGGAGCAGAATGTTGATAAAAATATGGTGCATCTTGTTTTTTTTCCGAATTACTATCCTAATTTTGTTTGTCTAAAAGCTTACTCTTATAATGGAAATACAGAAAAAAATGAAAGAATCTGAAAAAACATGAGGAAACTTGATATCGGTTTAGACTTTAGACTACTTATAATTTAGGCAACATGACAAAAGACAAGGACAGAATCACTGTTGATTTTATCAGAAAATGCTTTAGTGAAATGAGAACTATTTGAACTCAAAAACAGTGCTTTGTTGAGTTGAAGCAAGAAATCTATGATACCGGCAAAAATGTGACACCTATACATCATATATCTATTAGAACTCTTGCGGTGTTTAATATTATGTGCTTTTGCTTTTTACATGGGTGTTCTCATGATAACAATTTGTGGACATTGATTTTTCTTAACTATATATGACTTGCCATCCGAAATTTCTTGTAGAACTGTCGTATCATGTCGCTTTCAACATGCTTCCTGCAGCTTCTTTTTAATGCTGGATGTGAAGAATTGTCTGCTAGATATCTGAGGTTGACATCAGCTCTGAATACTGATTATCTTCTTACTTTGCCAATATCTGTGGACTGGAAGAGTGTATCTCAGTCCAGCGCTATATTATTCAGGTTCGTGTAGATAATTTTTCTGAAATAGAAGAGGAAAGCGCAACTCTTATTCAAATTAGTTGTTACTGTTGTGGAAGCCGAATATATAGAGAGTGATGGAATCACAACTGCTATATCTAAAGGTAGCTAATAAATAGTAAATGAGACAACAACAAAAAGAACACCAGGAATTAACGAGGTTCAGCAAACTTTTGTTTTCTTTTGCCTACTCCTCTGACACAACCAACCAATATTTATTTTACTCCAAAAGAGTACAAGTGAAATACTACAAGAGAGAAAGAAGAAAAAATGCCTTAGGAGATGAGAAGACAAGTTAGAAGTGTATTACAAATGAATTAGGAGCTACCTATTTATAGGAGTGAATTCTTCCTATTGATGTCATCCATGACATCACAATTTGTCAAAATGTCAAGATTTACCTTGTGAAATCAATTTATGGTTCACCTAAATTTCACCTACAAAAGGTGTTATCTTGACTTTTCTACCAATGAAGAATTATCCTCCTAACTACCATATCTTCTCATTAATCCATTTTTGAATCTTGTCAAAAATAACAAATCTCCACCTTGACAAGATTCTCCATTTTCGACTTTCTCTCAAAAATAATTTTGATTGTGTCTTCAACCTTAATCTTCAGTGTTGAACAATGTTGATCAAGTTCAAACAATGTTTAAACTTGACCGCAGTCACCACTTTTGTCAACATATCGGCAGGATTATCTGTAGTATGAATTTTCTGCATTATGACTCCACCATCTTCTATGATTTCTCGTATGAAATGATATCGGACGTCAATGTGCTTCATCCTTGCATTATAAACTTGGTTCTTTTCTAATTGAATAGAACTCTGACTATCACAAAATATTGTGATTTAT
This sequence comes from Solanum habrochaites, assembly GCA_027704765.1. Classification (NCBI taxonomy): domain Eukaryota; kingdom Viridiplantae; phylum Streptophyta; class Magnoliopsida; order Solanales; family Solanaceae; genus Solanum; species Solanum habrochaites. The sequence goes on from JAKWJA010002491.1 coordinate 40,941,020, forward strand.
TCTTGTCCAATACCAAGCTCTCTAAGCAATCCTTCAAGCCAAATTGCTTCCTTCGCAGCCTTTGTAATTGTCATGTACTCTGGCTCAGTGGTAGACTAAACAACTGTTGACTGCAAAGTAGACTTCCAACTAATTGGTGCATTTGCAATAGTGAAAACATAACCAGTAGTTGATCTTGATTTGTCCAAATAACCTGCATAATCTGAGTCACAATATCCAACAAGATATTGACTATCTTTCTGTTCGAAAACCAAACCAACATCTACAGTATTATGAATATACCGTAGAATCCATTTTACAGCCTGCCAATGATCCTTTCCAAGATTGTGCATGTACCTTCTTACAACTCTAACGGCGTGTGAAATATATTGGCTTGTGCAAACCATTGCATACATCAAGCTACTAATAGCATTAGCATATGGTACTCTTGACATATATTCTCGTTTAGCTTCATTATTAGGTGAGATAGCATCAATAAGCTTAAAATGAGGAGCAAGCGAAGTGCTAACCGACTTCATTTTTTTATTCATACCGAATCGCTTTAGTACTCTCTTCAAATATTCCTTTTGAGATAAATAGAGTTTCTTTGAATGTCTATCTCTTTTTATCTCCATGCCAAGAATCTTATTTGACTCACCTAAATCCTTCATCTCAAACTCCTTACTTGAATCTTTAGCTTCCCAATTTCCTCTTGACTCTTAGAAGCTATCAACATATAAGAGAAGGTATATAAATGAATTATCTTCAAGCTTGCGCAAATACACACAATAATCGTATATGCTTCTTATGTACCTTTTCTTTAACATAAACTTGTCAAATAGTTTGTACCATTGTCTAGAAGATTGTTTCAATCCGTACAATGATTTTTCAAGTTTGCACACCAAATTTTCTTTTCCATCAACTTTGAATCCTTCTGGCTGAGTCATGTAGATTTCCTCTTCCAAGTCTCCATGTAAAAATGCAATTTTTACATCCAACTGAACCAGTTCCAAATTTAATTGTGCTACTAAAGCTAACAAAACTCTAATGGAGGAGTGTTTCACAACTGGAGAAAATACCTCATTATAATCAATTCCCTCCTTTTGAGCATATCCTTTGGACACCAATCTTGCTTTGTAGCGAACATCTTCTTGGTTAGGAAAAATCCTTCTTTCTTTGCAAATACCCATTTGCACCCAATTGCTTTCTTGCCCTCCAGAAGATTGACCAATCTCCATGTATGATTCTGATGAAGGGACTGCATTTCTTCATCCATGGCAATCCTCCACTTATCTTCTTCTGAAATTTGGACTGCGTCTTTATAAGTGGTAGGAATGTCATCAGATGCAATTGAGTCCGCACAAGCCACCATATCTATGAGTCGAGTAGGTTTTCTTATTGTCCTTTTTGGCTTGTTGGTTGCTATTGATTCAAGTTGTGGCTGAGGTTCTTGATATGGAACCTCATGTTCGACTGGCTCTCCTTCAAGAGGAAAATATTTTGTTGTTTTCTCGTTTAATCCCTGTGTTGGGAAAATTATCTTTCCCTCAAACTCCACCTGCTTTGAAGCACCATCAATTTGTTTGACTTCTACAAATGTTACCTTATTTGTCAAGGTAGATACATCAAAGGTAACATCCCTAATGAAAATGATTTTGCTTGTCTCTGGACACCATAAACGGTATCTTTTGACTCTAGAAGTAATTCCCATAAATAAAGCTTTCTTTGCTCTTGAGTCCAATTTTGACTCTCTTACATGATAATATGCAATTGAGCCAAATACATATAAAAAACCATAATATTCAGCAGGTTTTCCATACCATTTTTCAAATGGTGTCTTCCCACCAATAGCAGCAGATGGTAGACGATTAATGAGGTGGAACACATATGTTATTACCTCAGCCCAAAATTCTTTGCCCAAGCCAGCACTGGGCAACATACACCGAACTTTCTCCAGCAAAGTTCGGTTCATGCGTTCTGCCACTCCATTTTGTTGTGATGTATTTTTTACGGTGAAATATCTAACGATGCCATTTTCCTCACAAATTTTCTGAAAATGATCATTTTTGTATTCGCCACCATTATCTGTGCGAAGGCACTTGATATTTCTGCCACTTTGAGTTTCTATCATCGCCTTCCATTTGAGAAAAATTCTCAATACTTCATCTTTTATTTTCATCGTATACACCCACAATCTTCGAGAAAAGTCATCAACAAAGGTTACAAAATAGTATTTCCCACCTAATGAAGGTGTTTTGGAAGAACCCCAAACATCCGAATGAACATAATCCAAAATACCTTTAGTATTATGGAGAGTTGTTCCAAATTTAACCCTTGTTTGCTTTCCCTTGATACAATGCTCACAAAACTCCAAGTTGCAAGTTTTTACTCCTTTTAGCAATCCTTGATCTGATAAAGTTTTCAAGGATTTCCCTCCAGCATGTCCCAAGCGCATATGCCACAACTTGGTCATTTCTGTCTCCTTCTCTTCATTGGATGTTGTTGTTGTTGTCCCAATAACTGTACTACCTTGATAGTTGTACATGTTATTATTTCTTTGAATTGCCTTCATTACCACCAGAGCATATTCTCATCACGCCATTATCTGCAATGACTTTGAACCCCTTTGATTATAGGTCTCCTACAGAAATGAGATTTTTCTTCAAATCTGGTACATATCGAACATCGATTAATGTTCTACTTAATCCATCATGGTTCCTTCATCGGATTGAACCAACGCCATATGCGGTAAGAGGATTATTGTTTGCAGTGTGAATAACTCCACATTCTCCTTCTTATAAATCAATAAACCAGTCCCGATTAGGACACATATGATAACTACAAGTTGAATTCATTAACCATACATCAGATGATTTGGATGGATCTGTTGTAACTAGTGAGTAATTGGAATCATCACAATCAGCCACATTTGAATCCATAACAGCCTTCCCATTATTTGGTTTGGCTTTGCTATTCAACTTTGGGCAGTTTTCTTCCAATGCCCTTTTTCTCGGCAAAAGGCACATTCATCTTTGCTAAGTCTCGATCTTGACTTGAATCTCCCTTTCTTCGTTCTCATATTATTTTGAGAACAACCTCTCGCAACTAGTGCTTCTGCTTCTCCGCCTTTTTGTTTTTTTCTCTTTCTTTGTTCATAACTGTATAAGGCAGAACAAACCTTTTTGAGAGATACTTCATCATTCCCATGCAGTAGAGTCGTTTCAAGATGCTCAAACTCATCCGGAAGTAAACTTAACAACATTAAGGCCATATCTCCATTCGTAAAAGTCACGTCCGTATTTTGCAAATCTGTCGCCAACTTATTAAAGCTGGTGATATGATCATTCATTGTGCTACCGGGAACATAAGTGAAGCGTAACAGTTTTCTTTTCATGTAAAGTTTATTTTGACTATTTTTCTTCAAGAATTTCTCCTCCAATGACTTCCATAATTTATTTGCAGTATGGATACTTTTGTTCTCTTGCAACGTAAGATCGAATGGTACCGCAAGCAACACGGTTGATAATCTTCCAATCTTCTTCTCCTACATCATCTGGTTTCTTTTCTTCAATGGCAATATCTAGCCCTTGTTGAAAAAGAACATCAAGGACCTAGCCTTGCCACATTCCAAAATGTCTTGACCCGTCAAAAATTTCAACTGCAAATTTTGCATTTGACACAATGCTTGTCATAAGCGAAGATGCCAATGATGACGTATTATCGGCACTTGATGTGGACTCATCATTTTTCTTGTCTCCCATTTTACTACAAATACTAGTTACTAGCTAACAATGCAAAGACCAAAGTAAATCTCTTTCTGATGTGGAAGTTCAGACTATGTTGCAACCTCATAACATACTCAGATAATACCTTGGCTCTGATACTAATTGTTGCGGAAGCCAAATATATAGAGAGTGATGGAATCACAACTGCTATATCTAAAGGTAGCTAATAAATAGTAAATGAGACAACAACAAAAAGAACACCAGGAATTAACGAGGTTCAGCAAACTTTTGTTTTCTTTTGCCTACTCTTCTGACACAACCAACCAATATTTATTTTACTCCAAAAGAGTATAAGTGAAATACTACAAGAGAGAAAGAAGAACAAATGCCTTAGGAGATGAGAAGACAAGTTAGAGGTGCATTACAAATGAATTAGGAGCTACCTATTTATAGGAGTGAATTCTTCCTATTGATGTCATCCATGACATCACAATATGTCAAAATGTCAAGATTTACCTTGTGAAATCAATTTATGGTTCACCTAAATTTCACCTACAAAAAGTGTTATCTTGACTTTTCTACCAATGAAGAATTATCCTCCTAACTACCATATCTTCTCATTAATCCATTTTTGAATTTTGTCAAAAATAACAGTTACATTATACAAAAGGGAACATTATATAGGAGCTTTTGGCTGTACAAAGTCTGAGAATTATTCTTATTTTTTATCCAATTAATATCTTGACTTTCAAATAATCCACAATAATATTTTACATAATAGTCTTAATGATTTTTCTTGACTTCTTCCTCATCCACACCCCCTCAAGATGGTAAGCAATTTGGGTTTCACTCTCCAAAGTGGAATGAGACGTTAACGGTACCCTAAAAGTTCCAACTTGCACAAGAAAACTTTGATTTAGTGAGGAAACAGGCCACCTTTCCCATGTACCTCAACAAAAACAATAACATACCCGGTGTAGTATCACAAAGTCGGGTCTGGGGAGAGTAGAGTGTACGTAGACCTGATCTCTACCTTGCCCATGTGTCTCAGTTCATTAATTTGTTTTATGAAAACAAATAGATTTTGTAAGTGTGGTACAAATGTAAATCTTCTGTTTTTGGTTGAAAATTTCAGAATAACAAGCCGCCCTTTATGGCCAAACATTCCCTCTAAACATAATGACAAAAATATAAGCTATTCGCGATGTCAATGAGTACCTCACCCCCAAAACATAACTCGACACTATTTATGGAGCCTCAATGACACTTTAAAAGTAATGTAAATAAAGTTAGGGGCTTAACCCGACAATATAAAAGAATGGAATACTCAATGTGCTCCCAAGATCCAGAATGTGCTCAACAGTAGTGGATGTGAAATAGGATCCTACTCGTATGTGGACCGCCCTGCTACTTACCAATGCCTGAAACTGACAGAAAAGTTAACATTCAGAGAGGGAACTCAAAACAAAACTCTGATAACTCTAAAAAAGAAAAAAGCCTCTGATCACTCAACTCTAGTATCTTGAAGAAAAAGAGCAGAACTAGATTTTTTTATGTTCAGATGGGGTCAGTATCCAAATTTTACTACCACGGGAAAAAAGAGAGATCTTTCAGTAATAGTTGCTTGAAGAATCAGCCGCAGAAGAAGAGGTATGGTGCTGTTGTAAACTCACCTGAAAGAAGTGGTCAGTAAAACATAGAAACTAAAGAGAAGTTTTTCCTGACCATTTTCATAAGGCCGCTTGTCAGCTAGAGAAGATGCCTCTTGTTAAAAGTGTACATCAGATGTACAGGGGCTACTAATGAATCTATAGAGCTCGTGATCCACTATTACCTTATGGTTTGGGGTTAAATGCTCAAACTCTTCACTTGTAATCTGAACCAACTTTTAGCAAGTCCATTCTTAAACTAGTAAGTCTATATTCCGAGTTCACCAATGACTCCCGAAGTTGGATTACACTAGTGGGAGGGTTTTGAGATATTAAAAGTTCCAAATAGAATATATGAGGATATCTAAAGGGGTTTACATTTGTGGGAGGATCTGTTGAAATTCCTATCTCATTACACTTTCCCTTACACCTCTTTTTTTGACTTGTTCTCTTTTTTGTATTAAATTCATGAACATTTGCATGCAGGCGTGGTTATGCAACTGACAGGCAGAAGGGTTTGCTAATTGTTGAAAAACTAGAGTACTTGCAGTCAAAGTTTCTACAAGGAGTTTTCTCTCTGATGGTCAAACCTCTGAAGAAAGTTAGTATTTGGTTGACTGAGGTATGTTGGTACCGGTAAATCAAAATTTTCCTTTCTATAGAGATAAACTGAAAAGTTGCTTTCTAAAGTTCCTCAATATTAGTTGTGTGGGGAAATTCTGTTGGTTTAGTTGTTTTTTATCGTGATACATACGAACCTGATTTCTTGGACATGATGGCCAATCACAGTTATAGACTTCCACGTATCTCCAAAAGAATTGGAAACATAAACCAAGTTACCGCATTTTCTTTTAAATGAGCTTCTTCAAATCTGCAAAAAGAAGCTAAACCAAGAAGTCATTAAAAAGATATATCTGTGGTCGAATGATTATCATTTCAAATATTTCATTAAGACACTCTCTTATATAAACAGGATTGTTTTATTTGAGACAGACATGGCAAGATTACTAGAAATCTGAAAGTCATGTGCTAGGGAAGCAGAAACAGCAGAATTAGGCAGTACATGTAAAGGCTGCTGCAACTAATTCTCAAGCTCAATCATTTTGGTTTTTGTTTATCCATGATTACATATATACGTCAAGCCATATTGATTTGATTTATGATGAATTGATGATGATCCGACCTGATGATATAATTTTTGCTAATGCAATTAGTGCTTTGATGTTGATGTGATAATTTCCATTGATTTTGAAGGTCGTTAGATTTGTTTAAGATTTTATCTATTCTTGAGTTAGGTTTTGGAAAAATCTATCACAAAAGACGATGCTCAAATTTGACCCAAAAAAATCAAGCTTTGGTTGAAATATTTTCAGAGTTTCCAGCAAACATCTAGTGACAACCAACACATATCAAATAAGCCATTTGAAGTTGACACGTCATCAGAAAATGACTTTCCCCTTTCGAAAGCTGCACATAATGCAGTAACTCGTTATGAAGAAAATCATTCAGCAGCTGGGCCTCGTGGCAGGCTTCTAAAAAGCTGCTGGTGTTGATTGGAGTTCTACCTTCAACACATAAACAGCAAGTTGATGAAATAAATGTTACTGAAACCGAGTCTCATCTAAGGTTTGTCCTCTTGAGTATTAAATTCTATCTTGTTGTGTGACTGAGTGTATGTGTTCTAATAAGACTTGCATACACTCTTATGTGTAGGAAAAAACTCATATTTTAGGAAGTTCTTTTTTGTTGTTCTTGCGACTGCTGCTGTTGTTACTTTCTTTGGTTAAAGAATGAGATTAAAATTTCATTGATTTTTGAGATGACTATGTCATCAAAGAGAATATTTTGTCTAGGCCAATATTTTTGTCGAGGATATCACTTAGCGATATATGGGAACCTGCATCACGCAAACTATGTGGAAATGATTTTTGGAGAATGTTGAGAACTTCAATTTTCATACTTCTCTCAAAATCAACACTCCATCTGTTTTAATTGCTTGAAGCACAATGGGTTCGCACGGTCTTCGATTCAAACTAATTAAAAGATTTACTCCATCTATTTTAATTTATATGTGTTAGTTTGACTTGGAATGAAGTTTAAGAAAATAAGAAAAATAATTGGAACTTGTGGTCTGAATAAATCAATAGTATTTGTACTCATTCAGGATAAAATGGATATTTTAAAGTTAAATTGTTACTAAATATAAAAATGTGTTATTCATTTGGGACTGACTAAAAAAAAAAGTAAATCATATATATAATATATATAAAATGAGACAAGGGAATATAATTTATTCTGTTTCCACAAGGCTTCCTTTTTTCTTTTCTTTTGAGAGTGCCTTACCTTTTTACCTTATTTATTGATTATAAGAGCAATTCTTTCATACCACTTATCCAACTGCAATTCATTCTTTTTCTCTCCATTTCCCCTTCTTAAAACTGTAAATTTTTTGCCTGGAGTTACTCCCAAATCTTTCCATCATGAAGATTATATTTCGTTTGTCATGGTTAGAACATTACATCTGACTGTAGTATTCATTGCAACTGTTGCATATCCTTTGTTACTCTGCGTTTGAATACCCTGACCTCTAGCAATAGCAATGGATTGCTGCACCTTAAGAGTACTTATGCCTTTAAAGCTGATCTTAGTTGAGACTTTGAGTAAACTGTCAAAGAAAACATTTAAATACTTTTGTGTATCTTTTGCTAGAAAACCTTATTCTCAGGATCTGCATCCTCATATAATGTGATAGTTGCTTCTGATAGGAGCCAGCTTACCCAGAATTGATTTTGCTATACATCAAGGGAAATTGTTGTTGGGAAAGACAAGACACTAACAAAGAATGCCTGACAGGATAACAGCGGAAGAATACCCAAGTCTATACTTTCCCTTTTTGATTTGAACCAAGAGAAGACAAACAACCACAAGCAATATGATTGTAAGGCAGCAAGTAATTCAACCAAACAAATATAACAAGACAATAATAAACCAATCACACAAGACACCAAGATTTACGTGGAAAACCCTTCGATGTGAAGAGTAAAAAACCACGGGACCAAAAACTCCACTATAATCACCAAGAGTTACAATATTGTTCTCCAAAATTGGCCACAAAACAAGTGTCAAACAACGAGCAACAACAAAATAAGATTGCACCAAATCTAGAGAATTAAAGGAGCAAAATCACCAATTTTGCAGCTACTGTTCACGACAGCAAAACTGAAGCTGCAGGCCACCAAATACAACTATGTCAGTTCCTAATCAAAGATTAAAATGAATATAATATGCTGTCCAAAAATCAGCTCAATCGGACAAGAAACGAAGCGGGAATCGCAATTTGAAGTTGGCTGTTAGGGCTGAATTTTTGACTGCGAAAAACTGCTCTCTTTTTCTCTTTTTGGCTGCTGAAAAACTCTTTTCGTATATCTGAAAATAAGACCTAAATAGGCTTATATTTGCCTCATAAGAATGGGCTTATGAGCAAAAATGGGTTGGTCCAAATTGGACTTTTATTTATCCACATAGGAAGGGAAAAAGGTCCATAACCTAACAATTCTCCCCCTCACGACTATGTGGAGGAGACCGCCATCCCGGCGACCATGCAACAATCTTCAAACTTCCCTCTTGGCAAAGCTTTAGTCATCATATCGGAACCATTGTCATTTGTATGAATCTTTTCAAGCTCAAGCAACTTAGAATCCAACACATCTCGAATCCAATGGTATCTCACGTCAATGTGTTTAGACCGACCATGGAACGTAGAATTTTTGCCAAGATGTATAGCACTTTGACTGTCACAATAAAGAACATACCTCTCTTGAGCACAACCAAGTTCCCTCAAGAATCTCTTCATCCAAAGCAATTCTTTACAATCTTCAACGACAGCAATAAGTTCAGCTTCTGTAGTAGATAGAGCAACACATTTTTGCAACCTAGATTGCCAAGACACAGCTCCCCCTGCAAAAGTAACCAAGTACCCTGAAATAGACTTGCGAGTATCAACATCACCAGCCATGTCTGAATCAGTATAACCACAAAGAATAGGCTTCCCTGTACCAAAACACAAACTCAGACTAGAAGTGCCACAGAGATATCTCATAACCCACTTCACAGCATTCCAATGTTCTCTTCCCGGATTAGAAAGAAAACGGCCAACAACTCCAACAGCGTGAGCAATATCCGGTCTTGTACAAACCATCGCATTCATCAAACTACCAACAGCTGAAGCATAAGGAATTTTCTTCATATTTTCCTTCTCATCATCACTAGAAGGACACTGTTTCGTGCTCAATTTGAAGTGCATAGCTAAAGGTGTACTGACAACCTTAGCTTTTTCCATGCTGAATCTGCGAAGTACTTTCTGAATGTACTTCTCTTGTGATGATACCAATTTCTTGGCCTTTCTATCACGGACAATCTGCATGCCAAGAATCTGCCTTGCTGGTCCTAAGTCTTTCATAGCAAAAGACTTACTCAACTCTTGCTTTAACTTCTGAATCCTGCAAGTATTATGACCAACACAATAATAAAGTCACCATCAGAGAACTTTTGCACAAAAACACAATGGTCTGAAGAAGTCTTCTTGAAGCCCTGATGACTCATAAAAGAACCAAACTTCCTGTACCACTGCCTGGGAGCTTGTTTCAAACCATACAAGCTCTTCTTCAATTTGCAAACATAATTCTTTTTACCCTTGACTTCAAAACCTTCCGGTTGCTCCATATAAATTTCTTCATCTAAGTCACCATGGAGGAAAGCAGTTTTAACATCCATTTGCTCAACCTCTAAATCTAGACTTGCAGCCAAGCCTAGAACCACACGAATGGATGACATCTTCACAACTGGAGAGAATATCTCATCAAAATCAACTCCCTTTTTCTGATTAAATCCCTTGACAACTAATCTAGCTTTGTACCGTGGAACTGGATTACCATATTCATGTTTCACCCGAAAAACCCACCTGTTTTTCAAAGCTTTTCTGTCTTTAGGTAACTTAACCAAATCAAAGGTATGATTATCATGCAAGGATTTAATCTCATCTTCCATAGCATCAAACCACCTTTCTTTTTCTTCACTTTCCATGGCCTCATCAAGACTCTCAGGTTCTCCCCCGTCAGTCAAGAGTACATACTCATTGGGAGAATAACGAGATGAAGGAATTCTCTCTCTACTAGATCGTCTGAGAGAACTCCCTGGAGCATCTATAATTGGTTGTTGGACAACCACATCATCTTGCACTGGAGCATCAACAACATCATGCCGGTCATTTTGAACATGATCACCATCTTTATTATCAACTTGATGTTTCATCATTATGAAGATTTTCTTCCGGTGCAATAGTCAAAGGAACTGGATCAACATCAACTAAGCTCTCACTACTTTGAAAATCAGCCTTGTCAGCTTTGTCAAAATCTTCAATTGTTTGGTCTTCAAAGAACACAACATCACGGCTTCTAACAAGTTTCTTCTCAACAGGATCATAGAAATGATAGCCAAATTCATCTTGACCATAACCAATGAAGATACACTGCCTAGTTTTAACATCCAACTTTGACCTCTCATCCTTAGGAACATGTACAAAGGCTTTACACCCAAAAACTCTAAGATGATCATAAGAAGCATTCTTACCAGTCCAAACTCTGTCAGGGACATCACCATCTAAAGCAACAGCAGGAGATAAATTGATAACATAAGCAGCAGTATTAAGTGCTTCTGCCTAAAAGGAATCTGAAAGCTTAGCATCTGAAAGCATACATCTAACCCTCTCAACTAGAGTTCTGTTCATCCTCTCTGCTAAACCATTTAACTGAGGAGTCTTTGGAGGAGTTTTCTGATGCCTAATACCCTGCTCTTTGCAATATCTATCAAAAGGACCAATATACTCACCACTATTATCTGAGCGGATGCATTTCAATGTCTTCCCTGTTTGTCTTTCAACCAAGGCCTGAAAAATCTTGAACACATCAAGTACTTGATCCTTGGACTTCAAAGGAAATACCCAGAGTTTGCGAGAATGATCATCAATAAAAGTCACAAAGTAAAGTGCACCACCATGGGATCTTACCTTAAAAGTACCACACAAATCAGAATGTACCAACTCCAGCAAATCAAGCTTTCTTGAAGGCGGATGACTCTGAAAAGAAACTCTTTTCTGTTTACCGGCTAAGCAATGAACACATTTCTTCAACTTTGCTTGTTTCACTCCAGAAAGCAAATTTTTCTTAGCCAAACTATCAATCCCCTTCTCGCTCATATGACTCAGCCTTCTATGCCATAACTCTGATGAAGTATCATTCTCCACCAAACTTACTAAGTCTCTGGAAATGGAGCCCTGAAATACATACAAGTTAGACAACTTGTCACCACGGGCCACAACCATCAAACCTCTAGTAAGCTTCCACTGGCCAACACCAAGTGTATTAACATAACCCTCATCATCAAGATATCCCACAGAAATCAAATTCAAGCGAACATCTGGAGCATGTTTGGAACCATTGTTACTTTCCAAACAAACTGTCCCAATGCCAATAACTTCAACTTCATGATTATTGCCCATTTTCAACGTTCCAAAATTACCTGGAGTATAAGAAGAAAATAATTCCTTCTTTGGCGTGACATGAGAAGTAGCACCAGAATCCACAAACCAGCTAGACTCATCACGAACAAGATTAATGGCATTTGCATCACAAGAAACAAGAAGATCATCATTAGCAAAAACAACAAAACGATTTTCATTATCGCCTTCTCTCTTTTGTTGTCTCATATCTCTCTTGTGCTTGTAACAATATTTCATTATATGCCCATTCTTGTGGCAATAGTCACATGTAATATTCTTGTATTTAGACTTTGACTTGCTTCTACTTTTACCTCTATCATTTTGACCTCTGGACTTGTTTCTCCCCCTATCTTCAGTAACCAAAACATCGGAAGTGTGAAGCTGAAGAAGATGAGGCTTGAGATCTTCTTCTCATTTCTTCATTCAAGACACCACTCTTAGTATATTCCATGGTTACAACACCACTGGGAGCAGAATTAGTCAAAGAAACTCGAAGAGTTTCCCAACAGTCTGGCAGAGTATTAAGAAGCCAAAGTCCCTGTATCTCATCATCAAACTTTACACCCATTCCGGACAGCTGGTCAAGAACACCCTGAAAATCATTAATATGATCAGAAATAGGAGTGCCCTCTTTATACCTGATATTCATCAATTGTTTCAATAGGAACAACTTGTTGTTGCCAGTCTTCGAAGCATAAAGTGTCTCGAGCTTGTCCCACAAACTTTTGGCATGTGTCTCATTCACAATATGATTTCTAACATTATCTTAAACTCATTGTCTAATATAGACACAAACCTGCAGATGCTCAAATTCCCATTCTTCATCATTCAAAGACTGAGGCTTATTAGAAGCAAACACAGGTAAATGCATCTTCTTGACAAATAGAAGATCTTTCATCTTGCCTTTCCAAATATGATAGTTACTACCAGTTAAACACACCATTTTGCTCATATTTGCCTCCATCATTCAAAATGACAATCAACAATAACCAATGCTCTGATACCACTTTGTTGGGAAAGACAAGGCACTAACAAAGAATGCCTGACAGGATAACAGCGGAAGAATACCCAAGTCTATACTTTCCCTTTTCGATTTGAACCAAGAGAAGACAAACAACCACAAGCAATATGATAGTAAGGCAGCAAGTAATTCAACCAAACAAATATAACAAGACAATAATAAACCAATCACACAAGACACCAAGATTTACGTGGAAAACCCTTCGATGTGAAGAGTAAAAAACCACGGGACCAAAAACTCCACTATAATCACCAAGAGTTACAATATTGTTCTCCAAAATTGGCCACAAAACAAGTGCCAAACAACGAGCAACAACAAAATAAGATTGCACCAAATCTAGAGAATTAAAGGAGCAAAATCACCAATTTCGCAGCTACTGATCACGACAGCAAAACTGAAGCTGCAGGCCACCAAATCCATCTCTGTCAGTTCCTAATCAAATATTGAGATGAATATAATATGCTGTCCAAAAATCAGCTCAATCGGACAAGAAACGAAGCGGGAATCGCAATTTGAAGTTGGCTGTTAGGGCTGGATTTTTTACTGCGAAAAACTGCTCTCTTTTTCTCTTTTTGGCTGCTGAAAAACTCTTTTCGTATGTCTGAAAATAAGACCTAAATAGGTTTATATTTGCCTCATAAGAATGGGCTTATGGGCAAAAATGGGTTGGTCCAAATTGGACTTTTATTTATCCACATAGGAAGGAAAAAAGGTCCATAACCCAACAATTGTGAAGGAGGTGACGCGGATATAGCCGATTTCCCCTCCTTGCAGCTGAAGATCTACGAGAAAATCCCCATTCCAGATCTACCCGTAAATCCTTGAACACGGAGTATACTTGATCAACTATTAAATCACTTTTAAGTTTTTAATTGTATTTGTTCTCCATCAACATTTTGATTTAGTATGTAGTTCAATTTATTATGCTTGTTACTCTATGTAGGTTGCTTTTCCTCAGAAGAAGTTGTCTTTCCGCATACTAGACTCGGTATGAGCTGAAATTGAACTTTAACATTGTTTCAGTATGGAAAAAATGAATTTTCTACGGTTGATCATGGATAACTTGATAATGTTGTTCTGCATTAATGACCTTGAGATGAAACCTTAAACTATTGCATTTTGATATCTAGAAAAAGTGGGTGAAAGGAAAGTGCACAAGTTCTCATTAGTTGTACCATAGGGCCCTCTAGGAGTTTGCTCTTTGTGTGGTGCCATACAGATATAGATATTAAATTTGGAATTAGGGACAATGTTAATGTGTAGCCTTAAAATACGGAAAAGTTAGTGTCAAACTTCTTGAATAACCGTTGTATGGTAAGCATCATGTTTTTTGTAAATTTTAGTCGGTTTCTAAGTATTGATCTGACATGATTTCTGTTTCCATCTTTTGACATTTTCCTGGGAAGAAATTTCGAGGAAGAAGAAGGAATAGATATAATCCAACACATATTTGAATCATATTATATCATATATTTATATAAAAGAGAACCCTAAGCCCGCTTTTGTGGCGTCACCACAAGCAAAATTTTGTTTTAATTATTTATTTTCAAAACTACCCTTCCTCTTTTATGAAAATATGTAAATTTTATAAAAAGTTGTGACTTTAATAAAGTATTGCGATTTTTATCAAAAGTTGTGACTTTTATGAACAGCTGCAACTTTAATAAAGAGTTGCGACTTTAATAAAGAGTTGCGACTTTTATCAAAAGTTGTGACATTAATTAAGAGTTTCAACTTTTATGAAAAGTTGTGATTTTTATGAAAAGTTGTGACTTTAACGAAGAGTTGCGATTTTTATGAAAAATTGTGACTTGTGACTTTTAAGAAAGGTTATGAACTTTACAAAGGGTTGAAATTTTCTGAAATACTTGTAACACTTCTGATAAGGTGCAATAAACAGTTTTCCAAAACTACCTTTTGTTGTCTATAAATAGAGAAATCTCCTCTCATTTTAAAACAACACAAATTCTGACCTTCTTCTTCTACCTCCGCGAAATTAAATATTCATATTATTTCCTCCTGTTGAGTGACTTACTGACACCATTGGTTTTGTATCAATAAGTTATCGTTCCATCATGAGAGGATGTAATTCTTTAAGCTTCTGGTATTGGAGGGGAATTATTTTCTTAAAGGGGAAATTGTGCATTCAGTAGATTCAATTTTTTCTATTCTGTATCATTCTATTTTTACATATTTCGGTATGATTTTTTACACTCATTAATTTATGCTTATGATATTAATATTTGTTTTTGAGTATATGTTTTAAACTCTGTTTTTATGTTTTTGTAAAGTTATTCTCTCCAGTTATACTGAACATATACACATATAATATGTATATTCATTGTGTAGAAAATAATTATTGTACTCAGTTTCAAGAATTTATGTTTTGATATTCTATATTAAATTTTATAACTAAAAAGTACTATATATAAGCTTTACTTAATTGTCAATTTTTAAATAGATTTGAAATATCTCACTTATAATCTATGCAACTTAAATGTTTCTTTACATTACGAAATGCCTTTTTTATACATATTTTTATTTTCTTCTTTTTTTCCTGTTAATGTTGATTAAAGAACCAAAAATTTATTATTGTATGAATAATTCATTCATTATATTCTTCAGTTATGTGATAATGACAAATAATCAAATTCATGTTGAAAAATTGCTAATATTTTTTTAAGAACCTATTTTTCCATAATTTTCAATGTATTGATATTAGTAAAAAATAATTATAAATTCAATGCAATTATAATTTATAACCGCGCAAAGCGCGGGCAAATTACGTAGCTGGATAAATAAATGGAAGACTAAGGTACTAAGCACATTCGAAGAACAATAGTTCCTCATGTAATCAGTAAATCAGATATAAGAAAGGCATATCATACAAAACTTAAGGCGGAGTTCTTAGTAGAAAATTCTCAGCATAAGTAGTAGCCCCCCTATACCTGCTTACTGAAGTCTTTTTCTTTCTCATGACCGAGGCCATAGAACTTTCTAATTTTTTTATGGTTAATTTATCCCATGCGTGCATTGCATTATACACACATTCAGGCATACAGGTCCGATTTTTTTCATGGTCCAAGCATGTGAAAATATTCTTTGATAGAGGATGGTGGTGAGATTTAAAGCCAGAAGTTCTGTATACTCCAATACCTTTGTTAAATTTTCCATCTCTTCAAAAAACTAAAAAATGTCATTACTTTTATTTGCTTAATTATGTCTTCAATTTTGGGAATTCGAGAGGTCAAATAGTAGAAAAGAAGTTTACCTTAAAAGTCTATATCATTTAGATCACAAACTACTTGTGGGACGAATGCAACTGTCATAGCCCTTTCCAGCTCGACCTATTTGTGTTTGAAGAAGATATAAGTATTTTCCTTTAGTCACTGGACTGAGAATGCTCACTCTTAATACTAATTGTTACAATTATTTCATGGAGGTTGCTGGTGTTTTTAATGCAGATTTTTTTTAATAATTCGCTGCTTATCCTGAAGAAGTACTTCACTTTTGTTTGTAGGTACGCCTGGACATTGCCTCGGTTCTTGGACTTCTGGCATACTTCATAAACTACAAGTTCGAAAACATGTTTTCACTGTATGATTGGTCAACTTTTTCATGATCTCTAGATAGTTTTCAATCCATGGTGTAGTTGTCAAATACTGCAGTGTCTTCTTAGGACATCGTCTTTTCTTTAATCTCCCGAACAGGCTCAAAACTCTTTTATAAAGAGAGACAAACAATATTTTTAAGGCACTGCTATCATCCAACTCCTCTTTTCCTCTTCAAGATTCTTACAATAAGTGTTCTGACAAATTTATTGTTCTGAATATTTTTGTACATTAATAAAATCATATCCAACATGCTTATTTGAAGCTTATCTTATTTTTTTTCTCTCTAGTATATTCTATTGGTACCTCAATTTGGTTTTGGTATAGTCTTAGAATTATAGGTCACTGTGCACACGATTTTGACATTTCAAGATTCTCAAACTTGTGGGTCAATCAAACTTGCATCATCCTCTACTAGTTAGTCATGGCTTCTTTGATGTAAATGTTTTTCTTCGATACTAAAATTATTGTAAGCACAACTAGTCTGATTACTATATGTGCTTCAATTGCGTAAAGTAACTTGATGATCTGATTACAGGTCCGCAATACTTTTAGATGTGGTTGCAGTCAGTGCTCTTGTGATATATGTGAGCCGTGTGGTCTTGGGTTACAAGCAAACATGGGATAGATATCAAGTGAGTCCATTACCTCCATTCTCCATTTCTTTTTATGAAGTTCAAAATTTTTTATGCCTACTCATTTTTTAAGCTATATTTAGCTTCTGGTCAACAGGACACTTAATGAGAAAACAATAGCAAGTGGCTTTGGTTCTGTTTACTTTCTCCTGGATGCTTTTGAACAACAACAGGTAACAGAAGCCTCAACACTTGTATCTGTTTTGTTTACACTATTGAATGTAATTGGTTTCCTGAGGAAATATATAGGCACTTGATTCTTGCATTCTTCCATTCCTGCAGTACAAAGAAGCCATTTTGGCATATGCAGTCCTGCTGAAAGAAAATATCCAGGTTTTCTTTGATCCTTATCATTACTCTAGAACACTATGTTCTCCTTGTTAATTGTTCTGCTAGTTTCTTTTCAATGATCTTTGATTTGTCTGTATTAATAAAATCTTTTTATAATTTATTAGTATGCATTCTAAAGTTCTCTTTTCTTTATAGCTACCGGGAAACCGTGTACTTAATGGAAAGTAACAAGCACAACATTTCTGATAATTTTATTTTTCTCTGTCCTTAATTTTTTCTACTTGCTCTTTTCTTTCCATATTTCACATGTTAGGAATGATCAATATTTAAACCAACCCACACCAGCACCATAGCCTATGCTTCAAAAAGTAGTTGTTGATTCGATCTTCCTATTAATTTTTGTCATATTTTTCCTCCATCATTATGTTTAAAGCTGTAATTTATAGCTTTAACAGTCAAAGCCTCACTACCTACGGGCTACGGGCATCACCTCTGTAATGATCCAAAAAAAAATTAAATAAATAAGAATAAATAGGTATTTAAGGGCATAATGGTCCTTTCGCGTATTAATTAAAATAAACCAGATTTGTATTATTTATTTTAAATTCTGTTTGACTAATTATTGAATTAGTCTCCTAATCCTAATAGTTCTCTCTCTCAAACTTCTTAACTCTCTCTCTCACGTTCTCCATCTTTCTCACGTTATTCTGTCAAATATCAACAGTTCTTCACGCTTGAAGAACTCACATGAAATTTTAAGAAAAACAAAGCAACCAAAAACATTAAGGCGAAGATAAGTTGTTCGTTGGGTGGTGTGGACGTTGAAGTAACTTGGAATGATTTTCGGAGAAAGTTTTGGGTAGCGAATTCTTCGTTTGAACTTCAATAAAGGTATGTGTTTCTCTCATGAAATTCTTTCTCCTAGAGTACTTTCTTTCGAACATTTCTTAAACTCTTGAAACTAAGGTTGTTCCCCTTCGTATGTCCTTGTCCTTAGCTCCCTAACGAATTTGTAGGATGGGTATGTTGTGCTGCTAAATTTTTGCATGAATGATGTTTTTAAATTAAATATGAATATATTTATGTGCGGAAAATCACAGTAATGATCATCAAAATATGACCGGAAAAGTTAATGTATATGCATGTATAGGGCAGTGTTTTAGTCACTGTTTTGGGTGTATAAGTTGTGTATTTATTGTGTATTTTATGTATGTATTGGGTGTACAATGTGATGTTCATTATTATGAGAATAACAACCTTTTAGCCAATTAAACTTAAGAACAATGTGCCTAAAAATGAGTTGAATAATGACAAGAAATTTCCAGATTTGAGTATTCTATGAAAAGGTTGAAATCTGGGTTTTTAAAAAGAATATTAAATAAGTGAGGTCAATGGGAATTGAACCCAAGACCTCACAGGTTAAAATGGCAGGGGGGGGGGGGGAATGCGTTAAGGGGAATTCGAAATGGGGGGCTGGGACCAACGAATTTCGCTTAAAAAGAAAAAAAATGAGGCTGGGGGTAATCGAACCCTCACCCCTGTCTTGTGCGAGGAAAAGGAAAAGAAAAGAGGGCTGGGGGGATCGAACTCGCGACTCCCAACTACGCGCGACAAAAAAAAAAGAGACGCGAGGCGTGGGAATCGATCCCACGACCTCAGTAGGCGAAATTTAAAAAAAAATGAGGTTGTGGGGATGCGATCCCACAACATCACTGCAGATGCCCATTTAAATAAATTAAAGAAGGAGGGGTTGTGGGGGTTCGAACCCACCACCTCACAGCCTCCTCCGCAGCGAAATTAAATGAAAAATAAGGGGGGTTGTGGGGTTTCGAACCCACAACCTCCCTATTAAAGAGAATTTAATTAAAAAAAAATATTTAAATTAAAATTCTACTTAAAGTGGAAAAATAATTCTTTCATGTAAATATTGAGATTTAAATTAAAATAGAAAATTATTCTTTCATGTAAATGATTGAAATTTAATTTAGAATTCTAATTAAAATAAAAAAAAATTATATGTAATGAAAATGTTGAGATTTAATTTAGAAATTTAAAGTTATGAATATTAGAAATAAAATCAATGAAAAATATAAATGATATCCAAGTAATTCGAAATTTGGGTTCCCGTGCCCAAACCTCCGTATTGATACATAAGTCTTACGTGAGTAAAATATTCAAGAATAATGCCATCTACTTCGATCAAAAATAGATATCTTGGTATCATCTTAGGAAAATAAGAATCACTTAACGAACTATAAATGAAGCCTGTATGTATAGACACATAAGTTTAACATACGTTCAAAAATAAGTGAACCTAAGATACACGTAATGAAATTAAGAAATGAACATTCACATAATAAGAGGTGAGTAACTATGAAAAATAAAGGTGCTAATAATGAAGAATGTGGTGATAATCATGATGTGAGGCTAATGTATATGATGAGAGCAATCTCAAATGAGCCTAAGTAAATGTTACAAATACGTACTCACCAATGAGAGTATAAAATAATAAAGAGACCAGTCTATATGAACACTCTAATGAAAATATTGAGTTTAAAACACTTAATACTAATGATGAGATGAAAAATCATCTATTGAGCTATGATGTCCTCATACTAGAAGCCAACTTCCATGATGTATGAGTTGAATGTAATGGAACTTTATACCGAGCACTGATAGGCTAGCTATGAGCGGTGATGCCTTCTTTCGGGAAGGGCGGAGGTTCACATAACTCTCATGAGATGAGACTGTCCGGCTTGTCGGGTATGGGTCTCCATACATCTCCTAGTCTTTGAACCTATATTGCCACTATAGGGATCTGGCGGGGTTAAATTTCCATATACGCTAGCATGTTATTGAATCGCTTTGGCCGGTGATTCCACCTCTTTTCGGTGTGGGGGAGACACTGGATTTCATGATTCTAACATGATCTATGTCAGTTAAAGTTAAAGTTCCAATGAATGAATGAGGCCAGCCTCAAACGAATCATATAAAGAAATGAATGGTACCGAAGGTTTTAAGATAGGATAATCAAGAGGTGAGCTAGATTCAGGTAATGACATTAGGTTATTCCTGATCATTACACAGCAAACCTGATGAAAGTCTTAAACTACATCTTAGGTATAGCTGGTGTTCGCACTGGCCTATGAATGAATTGAAATGAAATACGTATGAAGGAATGAAGCAGACTCTGTGTTTGCTAAAGAAGGCTCCCTAGTTGAAGTCCCTTATGTTGAGCCCTCATTTTGGAAAGTCTTAAGGTTATGTCTATGATAATAAGGTTTCATGGTATATGAATGAATAATATGAAAGAAATTATGTGTTATATGTTATGTTCTATATGAAGATGTTATGTGTTGTGTGTCATACGATAATTATAATGATGCATGTCACTCTCATGGTATAACTTTACCAATCTCAATTTAGCAAGTCCACTGACTTGACTTCCAAACATCATGTTATTAGGAAAGAGCTATTCTTCCTCATGCATGTCCCTGATGTGTTCTTGCATATACCCATACTTAGTACAAGTGTGTACTAATTCCATACAAACATCTACTTTTAGGTGCAGGCACAGGTGGACGGTAGAGCTACAGGTTCGTTATTGCAGCTATCCGGACGTCAGCATTAATCCGGAGTTTGGTAGGTCGTCATGCTTTCGAGGATGCTACTGTTTTACATTCTAGCGTAGTTTAGAGTTGAGCTAGTGGAGCATATTCCACTAGCGTTTCTTTCCTGTTTTGGTTCAGACTTTGTATTGGTGTTATTTTGACCGATATACAATTAATACTTAATGAATTATTTCTTTCAGTTGCTTATCTCTTAATTGTTAGATGGTTGATGATGAACGATTACGAAATATAAAGAATGTTTAACAAGTATGATTAAAGAATCAAAAATTTCAAATTTTCCGCTAAAATTAACCTATGTAAAGTAAGAATGACGTAAGTAGGCTTGTTTGCGACCTCTGAGAGGTCAACGACGCCGGTCTCGTCTGGGTCTAGATTCCAGTCGTGACAAAGTTGTTATCTGAGCGCTAGGTTAAATTCATAGAATAATGAGTTCACATCAACCACATTGAGTAGTTTTTAAGTCATGGTAGTGAAGTGCACCACTATCCTGGATAAGAGACTGCATGATGCGTAGGAAAAACTTCCCTTCTTCTGATCTTATTGTGCTTTTCCTGATGTCTAAATTCTTGGGGTTATGAACGTGTCTGACATTAATCCTTGTTGTTTTAAGAGAATGAACACTTGGAGAACTAAGGGTCTGAGGACGGGAGCAGCAGTAGATAGGGGTAATCAAAATCCACCCCAGGCTCCAGCTGAAGGAGTGGCCATGCCAGTTAACCCAGCTGGGTTGACTGATGCGGAGGTGAGGGCATCTCTAGCCTAGATGGAACAGGACATCACAATGCAGGCCCAGGCTATGACTGCCCAAGTCAACTGGCAGGATGTTCAGAGGGAAAACCACCGTTTCGCAGCATGGCTGACAGACTGCGAGATTTCATGAGGATGAATCCTTCAATTTTCACAGGTGCTAAGACTTCAGAAGATCCTCAGGAATTTATAGACGAGTTGCATAAGATCATGGTGGCCATGGGGGCCACTGATATTGAGAAGGCTGAGCTGGCTTCCTACCAGCTCAAGGATGTTGCACAGACTTGGTGCAAAATGTGGCAAGATAGTCGTGTCCTAGGTGGAGTTTCAGTCACATGGGAGCTGTTCAAGACAACATTTTTAGAAAGGTTCTTCCCTAGAGAGATGAAGGAGGCCAGGTTGAGGAGTTCATCAACCTTAAACAAGGATCTATGACGGTCAGGGAGTATTCCCTGAAGTTTGTGAAGATATCAAGGTATGTTACTTCCCTTAATATTTAATAGTAAGAATGAGGAGAGTACTTAGCTTTATTGAAATTATCCAGGTATGCTACTTCCCTGGTTTCGAACAGCAGGGATGAGATGAGCAGGTTCCTCATAGGAATCAATGGAGACTTGGAGGAGGAGTGTCGGTGTGCGATACTCCATGATAATATAGATTTTTTTAGGTTAATGGTGCATGTCCAGCAGGTAGAGGACAACCGAAAGAGGAGAGGTGTACGTGATATTAGGAGGCCTAGGCCTCAAGATCAGGCAGGTCCCAGCCATGGAGGCCATAGAAACAATTTTGGCGTCCGTGAGCAGCCCAAATTCAAGAAGGGGCTACAGGGTTCTTGTAATTCTGACCCTCAAAGAAATACAACACCTAGAGGAGGCAGACCCGAACCCAAGAGGGGCAATGGAGGTGAGATGCAGCGTCCAAAGAAGACTTGTACTAAGTGTGGCCGAGATCACAGTGGAGAATGCAGACAGGGCACTAATGCCTGCTTCGGTTGTGGTAAGAGTGGACACATGGTCAGAGACTGTCCCCAGAACAGAGGTCAGGCTGGGGGTAATGCTCAGCCTAGGCCTACCCCACAGAATGCAGCAGCAGCCGAGCCTCCCAAGAGGAACAAATTTTATGCCCTGAAAGGTAATGAGGAGTAGGAGAAGTCCGTTGATGTGGTCACAGGTATGCTGCAAGTATTCTCAACTTCTGTTCATGCTTTACTTGATCCAGGGTCTACGCTTTCCTTTGTGACTCCTCTTCTTTCCCTTACTTTTGAAATACTACCTGAAGTTCTGCATGATCCTATAGTGGTTAGTACGCCTTTAGGAGAAAATGTGAGAACTGATAGAGTATACAAGAATTTTCCAATAGTTGTGAGTGGAAAGGTTATGTATGCAAACTCTATTGAGTTACCCATGCATGATTTTGATATTATTCTTGGCATGGACTGGCTTCACAGCTATTATGCTTGCTTGGACTGTCGTAGTAGAGTGGTGAGGTTTCTCTTCCCTAATGAAGAAGAGTTAGTCTCGGAGGGGTACAATTCGAATCGTCCTAACCCCTTGATTTAAAATCTTAAGGCCAATAAAATGATGGCCAAAGGGTTACTATGTCATCTAGTGAGTGTTAATGATTTATGTCATGACGTTCCTTCCATAGACTCGGTGCCTATAGTAAATGAATTCCTAGATGTGTTCCCTGAAGATTTGCCTGGAGTCCCTCCCCTTCGAGAGATTGACTTTGGTATCGACTTAGAACCTGATACTAAACCAATCTCAATTCCTCCTTATAGAATGGCTCCAGCAGAACTCAAGGAGTTGAAGTTGCAGTTAAAAGATCTCACTGATAAGGGTTTCATTCAGCCGAGCATATCCCCTTCGGGCACTCCAGTGTTGTTTGTAAAGGAAAAAGATAGGACCCTTAGAATGTGTATAGATTATCGTCAGCTCAACAAAGTCACTATAAAGAATAAGTATCCACTTCCCAGAATTGATGATTTGTTCGATCAGCTCCAAGGGTCTAGTTTCTTCTCTAAGATTGATCTTCTTTCAGGGTATCATCAGGTTAGGGTTAGGGATGGGGATGTCCCAAAAATAGCTTTTCGTACCCGTTATGGTCATTATGAGTTCTTGGTTATGTCATTCGGTCTCACGAATGCACCTGCTGCATTTATGGATCTCATGAACAGAGTCTTCCGTGAATACCTTGAATCCTTCGTCATAGTATTCATTGATGACATTCTCATCTACTCTAAGACCAAGGAAGAGCATGAACAACATTTGAGACTAACCTTGCAGGTACTTAGAACAGCATCAGTTGTATGCCAATTCAGCAAATGTGAATTCTGGCTGAGATCAGTGACCTTCCTGGGCCATGTTGTGTCCGATGAAGGTGTAGAAGTGGACCCCAGAAAGACTGAAGCTGTTAAGAACTGGCCAAAGCCTCTTACTCCCACCGATATCCGTAGCTTTCTGGGATTGGCTGGTTACTACCGCAGGTTTGTGGAGGGCTTTTCTTCCATTGTTGTCCCACTTACAGCCTTGACAAATAAGAAATCCAAGTTTGAATGGAGGGAGACTTGTGAGAAGAGTTTCAAGGAGCTCAAGGACAGACTCACTTCAGCCCCGGTGCTTACTCTGCCAAAGAGTGACGAGAATTACACTGTCTATAGTGATGCATCTAGGGTTGGTTTGGGATGTGTTCTTATGTAGGCTGGCAAGGTGATAGCCTTTGCTTCCAAACAGCTCAAGGTTCATGAAAAGAATTATCCCACTCATGACTTGGAGTTGGCAGCTGTGGTGTTTGCATTGAAGCTGTGGAGTCATTATCTGTATAGAGTACATGTGGATGTGTTCATGGATCATAAGAGTCTCCAGTACGTGCTCACGCAGAGGGAGTTGAATCTACGCCAACGCAGATGGTTGGAGCTGTTGAAGGATTATGACATGAATGTACACTACCATCCAGGTAAGGCTAATGTTGTGGCTGATGCTTCGAGCAGGATGAGCATGGGGATTACAACCCACGTTGAGGATGAGAAGAAGGATCTAGTGAAAGAGGTACACAGACTTGCCAGACTGGGTGTGCGGTTGGTTCACTCTACTAGTGGCGGTGTTTCAGTTCACCCTAGTTCTGAATCATCCCTGATAGTGGAAGTCAAAAAAGGTCAGCATCTTGATCCTGTGTTGATGGAGATGAAGGACTCAATGTTGTTAAAAATGAACGAGTCTTTTGCTTTGGGAGATGATGGAATACTTAGATACCAGAACCGGTTGTGCGTACCAGATGTAGATGATTTACGGACCAGGATTGTTACAGAGGCCCATGGTTCCGATATTCCATACATCCAGGTTCCACCAATATGTATCATGATCTTAAGTAGATTTATTAGTGGGATGCATGAAGAAGGATATTGCAGACTATGTGGCTAAGTGTCCTAATTGTCAGCAGGTTAAGGTAGAGCATCTTAAGCCTGGTGGTCTGACTCAGATTATTGAGGTTCCAACTTTGAAATGGGAGGCCATTAATATGGACTTCGTAGTTGGTCTTCCGAGGACTAGGAGGCTGCATGACTCCATATGGGTTATTGTGGACCGATTGACTAAGTCTGCCCACTTTATCCCTGTGAAGTCTACTTACAGGGCCGAAGATTACGCGAGACTCTACATTGATGATATTGTGAGATGGCATGGGATTCCCTTGTCTATCATTTCAAATAGAGGAGCTCAGTTTAGTTCGCATTTTTGGAGATCTTTCCATAAAAGCTTAGGCTCGCAAGTGAAACTTAGCACCGCCTTTCATCCTCAGACAGATGGGCAGGCAGAGCGCACTATTCAGACATTGGAGGACATGTTGAGAGCGTGTGATTGACTTTAGAGGTAACTGGGATGACCATCTACCGAGTTCTCGTATAATAATAGCTATCACTCCAGCATTGGGATGGCACCGTTTGAGGCATTGTATGGTAGTAGGTGTAGATCTCCTGTTGGGTGGTTCGAGGTTGGAGATTCATCTTCTTTGGGTCCAGAGA
This sequence comes from Solanum habrochaites, assembly GCA_027704765.1. NCBI lineage: Eukaryota > Viridiplantae > Streptophyta > Magnoliopsida > Solanales > Solanaceae > Solanum > Solanum habrochaites. The sequence continues at coordinate 40,966,884 of JAKWJA010002491.1, forward strand.
TCATTCATGAGACCTTGGAGAAAGTTAGAATGATTAGGGACAGGTTGGCTACTGCTTACAGCCGACAAAAATCACATGCAGACAACAGAAAGCGACCCTTAGAATTTAACGTTGGTGACCAGGTTTACTTGAAGATATCGCCTATGAAAGGGGTGATGATATTTGGTAGAAAAGGGAAGCTGAGTCCGAGGTATGTAGGACCATATGAAATCCTACAGCGTGTGGGTGTGGTGGCCTATGAGTTAGCATTGCCGGCGGAATTAGCTTCTGTTCATCCAGTCTTTCATGCCTCTATGTTGAAGAAGTGCCTAGGTGATCCAGCATCAATCCTACCTGTAGAAGGTTTGGGGGTTGGTGAAGACTTGTCCTATGAGGAGGTACATGTTGAGATCTTAGACAGATAGGTCAAGCGGCTAAGGAACAAGGAGATTGCCACAGTGAAGGTATTGTGGAGAAATCATCTTGTGGAGGGTGCTACGTGGGAGGGTGAGCCCGACATGAGATCCCGATATCCCCATCTTTTCAACTCTTGTGGTTAGGCTTCCTACTCGTAAGACTATAGTTCCTTATCTCTTTGTATTTTATTGCTATTGGTTGATTGTACATAGCAATTAAGTTATGATCTGATTGGTATTATGATGTGTAATGGTAGTGTCATTCGGGGACGAATGTTCCTAAGGGGGTGATAATGTAATGATAAAAAAAAAGAATAAATAGGTATTTAAGGGTATAATGGTCCTTTAGCGTATTAATTGAAATAAACCAGATTTGTATTAATTTATTTTAAATTCTATTTGACTAATTCTTGAATTAGTCTCCTAATCCTAATAGTTCTCTCTCTCTCACGCTTCTTAACTCTCTCTCTCACGTTCTCCATCTTTCTCACGTTATTCTGCCAAATATCAACAGTTTTTCACGCTTGAAGAACTTACATGAAATTTTAAGAAAAACAAAGCAACCAAAAGCATTAAGGCGAAGAGTAGTTATTCGTTGGGTGGTGTGGACGTTGAAGTAACTTGGACTGATTTTCGGAGAAAGTTTTGGGTAGCGAATTCTTCGTTTGAACTTCAAAAAAGGTATGTGTTTCTCTCATGGAATTCTTTCTCCAAGAGTACTTTCTTTCGAACGTTTCTTAAACTCTTGAAACTAAGGTTGTTCCCCTTCGTATGTCCTTGTCCTTAGCTCCCTAACGAATTTGTAGGATGGGTATGTTGTGCTGCTAAATTTTTGCATAAATGATGTGTTTAAATTAAATATGAATGTATTTATGTGCAGAAAATCACGGTAATGATCATCAAAATATAACCGGAAAATTTCATGTATATGCATGTATAGGGCAGTGTTTTAGTCACTGTTTTGGGGTGTATAAGTTGTGTATTAATTGTGTATTTTGTGTATGTATTGGGTGTACAATGTGATGTTCATTATTATGAAGGATAGTGAATTGAATAACAACCTTTTAGCCAATTAAACTTATGAACAATGTGCCTAAAAATGAGTTGAATAATGACAAGAAATTTCCAGATTTGAGTATTCTATGAAAAGGTTGAAATCTGGGTTTTTAAAAAGAATATTAAATAAGTGAGGTCAATGGGAATTGAACCCAAGACCTCACAAGTTAAAATGGCTGGGGGGAAAAATGCGTTAAGGGGGATTCGAACTGGAGGCTGGGACCAGCGAATTTTGCTAAAAAAGAAAAAAAATGGGGCTGGGGGGAATCGAACCCTGACCCCTGTCTTGTGCGAGGAAAAGGAAAAGAAAAGGGGGCTGGGGGGATCGAACTCACGACCCCCAGCTACGCGCGACAAAAAAAAAAGACGCGAGGCGTGGGAATCGATCCCACGACCTCAATAGGTGAATTTTTTTTTAAAAAAAATTAGGCTGTGGGGATTCGATCCCACAACCTCACCGCAGATGCCCATTTAAATAAATTAAAGAAGGAGGGGCTGTGAAGGTTCGAACCCACCACCTCACAGCCTCCTCCTCAGCGAAATTAAATGAAAAATAAGGGGGGCTGTGGGGTTTCGAACCCACAACCTCTCTATTAAAGTGAATTTAATTCAAAAACAAAAGATTTAAATAAAAATTCTAATTAAAGTGGAAAACTAATTCTTTCATGTAAATATTGAGATTTAAATTAAAATAGAAAATTATTCTTTCATGTAAATGATTGAAATTTAATTTAGAATTCTAATTAAAATAAAAAAAATTATTATGTCATGAAATGTTGAGATTTAATTTATAGTTCTAAAGTTATGAATATTAGAAATAAAATCAATGAAAAAATATAAATAATATCCAAATAATTCAAGATTTGGGTTCCCGTGCCCAAACCTCAGTATTGATACATAAGTCTTACGTGAGTAAAATATTCAAGAATAATGCCATCTACTTCGATCAAAAATCAAGATCTTGGTATCATCTTAGGAAAATAAGAATCACTTAACGAACTATAAATGAAGCCCCATTGCTTGTATGTATAGACAGATAAGTTTAACATACGTTCAAAAATAAGTGAACCTAAGATACACGTAATGAAATGAAGAAATGAACTCACATAATAAGAGGTGAGTAACTATGAAAAATAAAGGTTCTAATAATGAAGAATGTGGTGACAGTCATGATGTGAGGCTAATGTATATGATGAGAGCAATCTCAAATGAGCCTAAGTAAATGTTACAAATACGTACTCACCAATGAGAGTATAAGATAATGTAGAGACCATCTCTATGAACACTCTAATGTAAATATTGAGTTTAAAACACTTAATACTAATGATGAGATGAGAAATCATCTATTGAGCTATGATTTCCTCATACTAGAAGCCAACTTCCATGATGTATGAGTTGAATGTAATGGAACTTTATACCGAGCACCGATAGGCTAGCTATGAGCGCTGATGCCTTCTTTCGGGAAGGGCAGAGGTTCACGTAACTCTCATGAGATGAGACTGTCCAGATTGCCGGGTATGGGTCTCCATACATCTCCTAGTCTTTGAAACTATATTGCCACTATAGGGATCTGGCGGGGTTAAATTCCCATATATGCTAGCATGTTATTGAATCGCTTTGGCCGGTGATTCCACCTCTTTTCGGCGTGTGGGAGACACTTGATTTCATGATGCTCACATGATCTATGTCAGTTAAAGTTAAAGTTTCCAATGAATGAATGAGGCCAGCCTCAAATGAATCATATAAAGAAATGAATGGTACGGAAGGTTTTAGGATAGGATAATCAAGAGGTGAGCTAGATTCAGGTAATGACATTAGGTTATTCCTGATCATTGCACATCAAACCTGATGAAAGTCTTAAACTACATCCTAGGTATAGCTGGTGTTCGCACTGACCTATGAATGAATTGAAATGAAATACGTATGAAGGAATGAAGCAGACTCTGTGTTTGCTAAAGAAGACTCCCTAGTTGAGGTCCCATATGTTGAGCCCTCATTTTGGAAAGTCTTAAGGTTAAGTCTATGATAATAAGGTCTCATGGTATATGAATGAATAATATGAAAGAAATTATGTGTTATATGTTATGTGCTATATGAAGATGTTATGTCCACTGACTTGACTTCCAAACATCATGTTGTTAGGAAAGAGTTATTCTTGCTCATGCATGTCCCTGGTGTGTGCTTGCATATACCCATACTTAGTACAAGTGTGTACTTATTCCATACAAACATCTACTTTTAGGTGCAGGCACAGGTGGAAGGTAGAGCTACATGTTCGTTATTGCAGCTATCCGGACGTCAGCATTCATCCAGAGTTTGGTAGGTCCTCATGCTTTCAAGGATGCTACTGTTTTACATTCTAGCGTAGTTTAGAGTTGAGCTAGTGGAGCATGTTCCACTAGCGTTTCTTTTCTATTTTGGTTCAGACTTTGTATTGTTTTATTTTGACCGATATACAATTAATACTTAATGAATTATTTCTTTCAGTTGCTTATCTCTTAATTGTTAGATGGTTGATGATGAACAATTATGAAATATAAAGAATGTTTAACAAGTATGATTAAAGAATCAAAAAATTCAAATTTTCCGCTAAAATTAACCTATGTAAAGTAAGAATGACGTAAGTAGGTTTGTTTGCGACCTCTGAGAGGTCAACGACGCTGGTCTTGTCTTGGGTCTAGATTCCAGTCGTGACAAATTTTGATATCATCCACTCTTTTTGCTGTTTTGATTAGAAATAAATTTAAAGAATATCACTGTGAAATTGCAATAGCAACAGAAAACAAATAGACCCACTTCCACCTGCACCTTCTATTTAGTATTTTATATTTCCCACTGTTCTCTTCAGTGTGGCAAAAACTTAATCTGTTTGTTATTTTCATTTTCAATTGATCCAAATGTGTGATCCTTGGCAAATCTCCATGGAGGTGCCCAGGCAAAGGAAAATTTTTGAAATTGGGGCGCGAGTGAGTTATGAGTGTTAAGCAGGGACTAATCTCATACTCATGAAACCTTGAAATCTAATTAAGTCTTCTTCCTACTCTTAGTGGGAGCTTGAATTGGATCTAGAATCCCTGAGGGGTTGCCTGTCCTATAGGAATGAAAGAAATTAAGAAGAGCTTCCTAATATGGTGGTTTCAAGTGCTGTGATCGCTTCTTGGATAATGCATATGTATTAGTGGTGTTCTTTGTTTTCTCGCAATTTTTTTTCATTTTTGTGATGTCAATATTTTAAGCCTAATTGAATTTCTGGATTCTATCACTTCCTTTAATTGGCATAGCCACTAAGGAATATTTACAGAACACCATTATGTGAAAAAGGAAGCATTGCACTTCGGGTGCACTTTGGTTCGATTGATCTTCTTCTCTTCTAGTTACATGATTATTTAGGTGTACATGAATTACACTATGATAGGAGAACATGGTGATAGGATGAAGTGTTAGGTTATGAATTTGGTTGTCACTTCTTAAAAAACTCTGAAGGTTATGAAGAAAGTTGGCAGATAAAAGTTTTGTTTACACTTGAAGAATATGATAAAGCAGTTAGTAGGTACATTGATGCTTCCCACTTATCACAAGTAATCCAAATGCTTGTAGCTCCTTAGCTTTACATGTGAAAGGCCTTGAAGGTGTAGGCACGTGCTTGTAATTATCAATTAAGCACGAATTTCCAATTGGTTACAAACTTCTGTTGAATTTAACGATCTGAGATCTTGTTAAAAATAATTTGATTGCAGGAAAGTTGTGCTAGAAATATCGGAGCCAGATGTGAGAAGTTTATTTATGATATATTGGAAGAAAAGGTAACTTGGTGATTTATTTATTTTGTAGTTGTATTTTGGCAGCATAGCCTTGGTGACCCTTATACTTTTCCGCTTTGTCATCCCGACCCCTCAACTACACAGTTTTATTTAAACACGTATGTGTTCAGAACTCAGAAGTAGTATTTTAAGTCCCTTGGATCATTGACGAAGCTTGTGTAGAATTTGGTTTGCTGAGTTGTATAAACTGTGCAGTTACGCATGCTTAAAAGCCCGTGAAAGTAATATTTTGGCGAAAAAAGTATTAAAATCATAAACAAATAATAATAAAAGAAAAAGAAGAAATTCTGCAAATCCTCCCATATTCTTCTTCTTTCTCTCCCCACCATCATTAAATAGCCTTCCACCTAATTTTTCCTATTCATCATCTCCTGAATCACAAAAAAAAAGATCACAAATAAAGGCAATAGGACAAAGCAAAGTGACCGTCACACTATCAACATGTAAAGATATTGAATGATGGTTGTCTATTAGCCTCGGTGATGAAAACCCCTCCGGCGTGTTCCTCCAATCCTGTGTTAACTTGAGTGAATTAGATGCTGAGAATTTGTTGTGTGAAGAACTGGAGTATACTTGTATTGTATGGATGTCTCTTAACTTGGAATGATCTTGTTTCCTAAGATATTGTACAGACGGGGGGAAGAACGAAATGCAGGGGATTTCCTAGAATAAGTTCTAATTTTATTCTTAAAATTAACTTTTCATACTTCAATATTTTTTTTTAATTTGTCAAGTGACGTGGATCCGATGTGTTGATAATGTCAGCACAAGTGAGGGGTATTCTGTTGAACTAAGAAGATAGTGTAGAGCTGACTATCAGCTGATTACAACTTAGTTAGTTAATTTACAGTTAGTTAGTTACAGTTAGTTCTATAAGATTCTTAGTTAGTTAGGAATTGTATAAATATATATCACATGTATGTGATGAATTTAGCAATCAATAATATTTCTTCTTCAAAGTTTCTCTTCCTCTAAATCCATTAATCTCCAAATACTCTCTGTTTCTTCTAATTGAGCTGCAGATCATGAAGGTTAACATGGTATCAGAGCATCACTCTGCGTAATTCCATTTTTGTTTTTCTTCTTCTGGTTTTCATTTATCTGCAATCTTCAGTTTCATCTTCTTCTTCATCATTTTGTAAGTTTGAATCAAATCAGAACTATGCCAACTCTCACTGAAGCTGATAATACTACTTGAAGTAACTCGACTAACAATGTGATGACAATCGATCAACATCATCCACTGTTTCTTCAATTGTGTGACACTCCATGTAATTCCTTAATCTCTATTAAGTTGATTGGTCCAGAAAATTATGCTCTATGGAGTAGTTCTATGCGTATTAGCTTTCTTGGCAAAAGTAAATTGGGATTTGTAACCGGTAAATGTTCTATAGAGAAGTTTAATGCTACTTTACATGATTTGTGGGAAAAGTGTAATGCTATAGTCCTATCATGGATTATGAATTCTATTAGCACTGAATTACTCAGTGGAATTGTGTATAAAACTAGTGCCTACAAGGTCTGGTCTGATCTTCAAGAGAGATTTGATAAAGTGAATGGATTCATAAGCAACTAGCTAACTTATCTCAAGGAGTTTCTTCAGTTTCCAGTTATTTCTCTAAAATGAGGGAGTTATGGGCTGAATTTGATGCATTGATGCGTTGTCCAACTTGCTCGTGCACTGAATCAAAAAAATATATGGAACACTTTGATTATCAAAGGCTTCTTCAGTTTTTGATGGGGCTAAATGAGTCCTACTCTCAGTCTAGCAATCAAATTATGATGATGACACCAATACCTTCCATTAACAAGGCATATGCCATGATTCTCTCTGAAGAAAGTAGAAGATCTCTAACATCTTCACCTAGTATTGAGAACTCAGAGGGAATGGCATTGTTTAGCAACACTCACACTGGTATAAATGACAGCAACTACCCAGGAGGAGGTCAAGGAAACTCAGGTTCTTCACCAAGTCATTACTCATCTGGACCTTACAACAACAGATCTAGGAGAGAAGATGTTACTTGTGATTTTTGTCACATTCGAGGTCATACCAGGAATGCTTGTTACAAACTTCATGGATATCCAGCAGACTACAAGCCTAAGAAAAGATTTGGTGCTGAAAGTCAGTCAGCAAGAGACACATCTAGATCTGGTAATGATAAACTTAGCAATGTAACTGGTGGTACTGCTAGTACTTCTGTTAATTTTGCAGGAACTTCAAAATTGCAATAAGGTGGAGAGCTTAGCCAGGATCCAAATGAGATGATATCTGGGCTACCTCAATTTACCAAAGATCAATACAACAAAATTTTGCAACTACTTGACTCTAATCAAGAGGTCAAACACTAACCTATGGCAGCAGGTATAACCAAATCTGAGGATGCAGGGTACTAGATTGTAGATTCAGGGGCATCCAATCATATGGTCAATTCTCTACATATGTTAATTACGTCTAGAGATGTCTCACACTGTGATGATACTAAGGTTCACTTACCAACAGGAAGGCTAGCCAATGTGCATCATATAGGTTCCTCAGTCATCCTACCTCACACTCAACACATTTCTAATGTGTTTTATATACCAGAGTTTCAATATAATCTATTGTCTGTCTCTCAATTAACCATGGAATTGAAGTGGGTAATACTTTTCTATCCCGACTTCTGTGTTTTACAAGATCCCTTCAGTGGACAGGTGAAGGGGATTGGTAGAGAGAATAATGGCTTATACATCTTCACTGCTAACAAATATGTTTCACAGTCAGCTCCTTCTCAAACTAGGGAAAAAATTGGTGTAGATACCAAGCACATTTCAAGGCAACTAATTGCAACAAATGTTACACAAAACAAGACACTAACTGCCTCTATATGGCATATGAGACTTGGGCATATTCCAGTAGTTGTTATGAAGAAAATAAGGACTTGTAACTCATTGCGATGTGATTCTATTTCTGATTGTAGCATCTGTCCATTAGCTAAACATACTAGAAAACCATTTCCTTTCAGTACATCTATGACTACTTGTTGTTTTCACCTTATACATGGTGATGTTTGGGGGCCATATAGTGTTCCTACCTGTAATGGAAAGAGATACTTCTTGACTCTTGTTGATGATTACTCTAGATATATGTGGTTATTTTTGTTACCTACCAAGTCAGATGTCATTGCTGCAGTGTCTTCATTTCTTGTTATGGTTAAAAACATCTACAATTCTTCTGTCAAGTACTTTAGAACTGATAATGGCTGTGAATTCTTTAACTCATCCATGAATTCCTTATTACAATCCTTAGGGATTGTTCATCAAAGTTCTTGTGTATTTACTCCTCAACATAATGGTGTTGCTGAGAGGAGACATAGACACATATTGGAGGTTGCAAGAGCTCTCAGATTTCAAGCCAGAGTTCCTTTAAGGTTTTGGGGAGAGTGTGTTACTACAGCTGCATATATTATCAATAGATTGCCCTCTTCAGTTCTTAAGGGTAAATCTCCATTTGAGGTTATATACAAACATTCTTCTTCTTTGGATCATATGAGAGTATTTGGCTGCTTAGGATATGTTACTCAAGTTCGCAAGGCAGATAAGTTTGCACCTAGGGTCAATCCTGCTGTCTTTCTTGGTTATTCATCAACTAAAAAGGCTACATTATGTATGATCTCAGCACCAAAGTATTTTGTGTGAGCAGAGATATAGTCTTTCATGAAGATATTTTTCCATTTCAACAAATGTCTGCAGATGTACATCTTTTGTTTCCTGTATTAGAGCCACATTTGCAGTCTTCTACAGAATCTATTTCTACTCCTACATCTGTTGTACCTGCTTCTCCTACTGTTGAGAGTTGCTCTTCCTCCAATACTTCTGTACCTTCAGCACCTCCTTCACATGTTTCTGTGCCTGAAGTGAGAAGATCTTCTAGACCTCATAAACCACCTGTTTGGATGAGTGACTACATTAGTAAAGGTCATGGCAATGCAAATTGCTGCTATCCTTTATCTCAGGTTCTAGGCTATGATCATCTTTCACCATCATTTTGTGCAGCCTTATCTTCCTATTCTACTATCATTGAACCAACTACATATCATGATGCTGCTCAGGATCCTAAGTGGATTGCTGCTATGAAAGCTGAAATTCAAGCATTAGAAGATAATGCCACATGGAGTATAGTACCATTGTCTCTTGGTAAACATGTTATTGGCTGTAAGTGGATCTTTAAGGTCAAATACACTGCCTCAGGTGCTGTGGAGAGATATAAGGCACGTCTTGTTGCTAAGGGATTCAGTCAACAAGAGGGGTTAGACTACAATGAAACTTTTTCTCCTGTTGCCAATATGGTTACTGTAAGGTCTATTGTTGTTATTGCTGCTACCAAAGACTAGCCTATTTTTCATATGGATGTACACAATGCATTTCTGCATGGTGACTTACTTGAGGAGGTTTACATGGAAATTCCTTCTGGTTTTGCAGGCAAGGGGGGAAATCATCATGTCTGTAAACTCCATAAGTCACTTTATGGGCTTAAACAGGCTCCACGACAATGGAACAAGAAGCTAACAGATGCATTGGTTCAACTTGGGTTCTCTCAAAGTCACTTTGACTACTCTTTATTCACTAAAGTAGTTGCAGGAGATATAGTGATTGTTTTGGTGTATGTGGATGACCTACTAGTGACTGGAAGTAGTGTTTAATTAATTACTCAAACAAGAAATGATCTTAAGTTGCAATTTAAGATGAAAGATCTAGGAGTTGAAATTTTTCCTAGGAATTGAATTTGCAAGATCCAAGAAAGGAATTGTTATGAGTCAAAGAAAGTATGCATTGGAGTTGGTGGCTGAGATGGGGCTAAATGGTACAAAGCCATTCACAACACCACTGGAAACGAATCTTAAACTCACATCTGTTGACTATGATTCAGTCATTAATAATACTTCTGCAAAAAATGATGATGAGCTTCTCACTGATCCTGGTAAGTATAAAAAATTAGTAGGAAGATTACTCTACTTAACCTTGACAAGGATTGATATAGCATATGTGGTACAAGTTCTAAGTCAGTTTATGCATAAGCCCAAACAGTCTCATTTTGAAGCAGCTTTAAGGGTAGTTAAATATATAAGGAACTCCAGGACTTGGTTTACTTATGCCTGCAGATAGCTCATGCAAGCTTGAGGCATTTTGTGACTCTGATTGGGGTGGATGTTTGCAAACCAGAAGATCAGTCACAGGTTACTTAGTTAAGTTTGGAAATGCTCTTGTTTCATGGAAGTCAAAGAAGCAAAAAACAGTTGCAAGAAGTTCAGCTGAAGCAGAATTCAGAAGCATGGTATCAGTGGTAGCAGAATTAACATGGTTGATTGGACTGTACAAAGAACTTGGAATAACAGTTGAGGTTCCTATACATCTTTAATGTGATAGCAAAGCAACAATTCAAATTGCAGCCAATCCTATTTTTCATAAGAGAACAAAACACATTGACATTGATTGTCACTTTGTGCGTGAGAAAATTGTGCAAGGAATGATACAGACTAATCATGTTTCTACAAAATAAAACAGGCAGACATACTCACGAAAAGCTTAGGAAGGCAACAACACAGTTATTTCATGTCCAAGCTGAGCTTGAAGGATATATATCAACCATCAGCTTGAGGGAGGGTGTTGAACTAAGAAGATAGTGTAGAGCTGACTATCAGCTGATTACAACTTAGTTAGTTAATTTACAGTTAGTTAGTTACAGTTAGTTAGTTACAGTTAGTTCTAGAAGATTCTTAGTTAGTTAGGAATTGTATAAATATATCACATGTATGTGATGAATGTAGCAATCAATAATATTTCTTCTTCAAAGTTTCTCTTCCTCTGAATCCATTAATCTCCAAATACTCTTTGTTTCTTCTGATTGAGCTGCAGATCATAAAGGTTAACACATTCATTCTCGGACAGAATTAAAACATTAGTTTTAAACAAGTACACGTGTTTGAATGAAACTTTGTGCAGTAGAAGAGGATCAGGATGACAAACTGGAACAAATACAAGGTCTCCCATATCTATTTTTCCATCTCGACACTGATGCATTTATGTGCAGGTTAAAATGCCTGTAGACAAAGCCATAAGTACTTTGGTGAGGCTATGTATTGTAAGGAAGGATTGTTTAAACTGCAGACAGTCCCTTGATTCAAGGCACATGAGATTCTTAAACAACACTGGAATAGCTTGCTCGGCTAAGTTCAACGCATACGTACAAAGTTGTACAATTTTAGCTTCTAATTCTCAAAGAGTTCAATGAGTGAAGGTTACAGAAAGTTGCTATCTGTAAAATTAAGTATATATTTGGCATTTTGGATGCAATAAGCGATGGTGTACTTGTACTACAATTAGAAAGAACGAATTGGACCCAAAGAGGCTAATAATGTCTTTAGAAGAATTGATTTTGGCCTGATAATTATGGTTTGATCTGTCATTTACTCAGTTGGCAAGCAAGACTCGATGTTTATAGATTTAATGCGTCTAAGTATTCTTGTATGGTCCTTATTTTGAATAGCTATAAACATACTGCTGATTTTAGGTCATATAAACAAAAAAGTAAGATTTTTAGAATGTTATCAAGAAAGAAAAAACTAAGCCGATCATTAGAAAAAAAGAAATATTAGAAAAGATTGTACTAGATTCAAATTTGTGTTTTATGATATTTACTTCTTGTTGCTTTGGTTTTCATATGATGGATTTAAGATTATATAAATATATATATATATATATATATATATATATATATATATATATATAATATATATATATATATATATATATATCATCATCAAAACATATGATAATCTGGTTGGATAGTAAAAGGCATGTGGCTTTCTTTCTTAGGTGTGTTTGGTACGAAGAATAATATTTTTTAATTATATCATATTTGGTTGGTTTGAATATTTTGGATAATGTTTTCCAAATCAATTTTTTTAAAAGGAATTTGACTTTCCTTAAGATGTACGGAAAAACTTACCAAAATCTCTTTGAACCTGACACCTTAACTTTTTGTCCTAACTTGTGTTTTGGGTATTGAATCCGGATGTTAATTCTGAATTCGACTTCACCATTCAAGACCCAACTCTTGAGTTCCAAATTGAGTCGGAGTCGGATCTCAAGTTACGATTAGGTCGAATTTAAGATTGGGTGCCGGGGTCGGGTCTCGAATTATGTGTTGGGATGGGGTTTTGAGTTAGTTTTGTGTTGATTCTCGAGGTCGAGTCTTATATCAGGTGTCAAGTTTGGGTTTAGAATTGGGTCGGATGTCAGGGACGAATGGCGAAGTTGGATCTCATCTCGAAAGTTTGGTCTCGAATTGCGGTCGAATTCGGGTGTTAGGATCATATTCGAGTTCAAATGCTGGGTCTTGGGTCGAGAGTCAGGGTTAGTTCCTTAGTTGGGTCTTCGGGTTGTGTTTCGATTCAGGTCATGGTTAGGGTTGGGTCCCACTTCGATTATTGGGTCTCGTGTCAGGAGTAGGGATAATCGCAAATTGGGTGTCTGGGTTGGGTGCCGAATCAATTATCAAAGTTGATTTTCAGGTCATAAACTATTGTCCTAAAAGGTATTTTTCTACTCTTTAGCAAAAAAATAGAAGATATTTTGTAAAAAAAAAAAAAACTTTTTCATTCACCAATTATATACTAGAAAATATTTTTCATTCACCAAACAAACATGAGAAAATAAATTAGAAACCAAACATACTCTTAATTGGACTTGGAAAAAGAAATTAGTAGATTCTTCTTTGAGGCAAAATTAAAGTTCTAGTCCATTCATTCAAGTTGAAATAAAGTATTTAGGCATGCATAGTCTTTTGGTTGTCTCAAATGTTAGAGTAGCGATGAAACATTCCTTCCTTGGCTACCAAAAGTCATATGTATCAATTTGTACATAGAAAAGTGTCTTGAGTGTTTTTGCTTCATGCTCAAGATATACTCCTCCTCCTTTTCAAGTCTCATTTTACATTAATAGATAATTTGAGGTAATGTGTATATATAAGTCTTTGTTCTTTATCATTTCATCTTCATTTTTGTCTTATCTAAGATTTGCATATCATGGGACAATCCCTCGAGAAATTTGGTCTATCTTCTTTCTCTCTATGTTGCACACCTCATTTCTTTTCATGTCAATTTTTGTACTTAATATTTTCGCTCTCTTCTTTTTTTTTTTTGCAGCAAATGGTGAGCAGAGTGAAAATATTGGTCCAATAATAGACAATTGCTACTTGACTCATTTTAACAACACTGAGAAATGGAACTTAGCACAATTTTGCCGTGCAGTCTGCCAAACAGTTGAGTAAGTGTAATCTTAGCTTCCATATTATTAAGCTTTAATCTATACAACATTATATATATGATAGTAACACATTGTGTCAATAGATGTGTGGGACAGTGTTAAAGTTATATATATAATATATATATATATATATATATATATATATATATATATATATATATATATATATATATATATATATATATATATTCAATTTTTGATACATTTGTCATAAATCTTTCAATTTGTTGAAGCACTTATTAATTTCCAACTCTCGCTGATGCACTTTTTCATCAACCTTCAATTATTGCAACACATTTTCTTTTACATTCCAATCTTATTGTCGCACTTTAATTATCATCAACTTAGAGCTGTCAAAATGGGTTTGGCCCGCGAGGCTGGCCCAATCCAACTCTTGAAATAAATGGATTTGGGTTTAAAATTTTTGGCCCATTTATAAACGAAGCTTTTTAGCCCGCCCCATTTGGCCCGTTTGCTTCGTAGGCCCAACCCGCAAGCCTCTGAGGCCGGCTAGCATGTGGCCTATTAATTATTTAAAATATTTTTATATATATTTTTAATAGTGTTTTATTTGAAAAGAATTTATGAATAAATATTTTAAAAATTAATAACTCAAGTATTTTGCAATATCATCTTGAATGGTGAATTGTAAATGAAGATGAATTTCTTAAGGAAATAATATCACATATTGATTCAAATGTGATCGATGGTGAAAGTAGAAGCGGAGTTGTAAAACATGAATTAATGAGTCATGTAATAATTAATATTAAGAAATTTAGATTTGTTAAGTATTTAAACTACCTTGGTGTTGCTGGAGATCTTTTAAACCAGCTAGTTTTTTGTGGGAGAAATGATGGAATGGACAATATTTATCCGCTAAATCTTACGTTGGCTATTATGTATTTTTGTAAGTATTCATTTAAGTGTGTGATTCATACATGTATTTTTGTAAGTATTCACTGAAGTGTGTGATTGATAAATGAATTTTTGTATGAATTAATGTCGTGTTCATAGACGTCAATATTCGATATTATTTCTAAGAGAGTAATATTATTTATTTTTTGGTTGAAGGGCCAATCCATCCCAACCCGTGGCCCGCTTAGGGCTGGGTTGGATCGCTATTTTATTGGCCCTTTATTTAAAAGGGTCAGCCCGCCCCAATCTATTTAATTCTCTAGCTCATTAGGGTTGGACTGAATTGGATTGGGTCAGACTATTTTGACACCTCTATGTCATCAACATAGAATATAATTTTGCTGATTCACTTGTAATTAACTTTAAAGTCGTTTGCCCACTTTTGAAGTGCCCTTCCATTTCATCAAGTGAAAGACTACCTTTTAAGTTTAAATCTAATAAATTACTATAAGAATAGGTCTTTATATAATTTTGGAGGGTAACCACCAAACTTTTCTTCTCAACTGAGAACAACATTAAAGTCACTTCCAAGCATTGTGGAATGCACTACCTCAAAACTCCAATCTAGTAAGTGCATCACATTTGGCATACAATACACTAGGATAAGTTTTGTTCTACTACTCTTGTTGAGCAGTTTTTGCCAAAATCTCTTGCATCAATTTCTGACTAGTGACCTCTGTGGCTTTAGTAGTCGTTTTTAGGTCTCCATGGAATCTCTTAACAATACTATCATACAAAAATTTGTTTCAAAATGCTTTTATTGATGTGTCTTGTCTACTCCACACTCTAGACCTTCTATGGCATCATTTACCTTCTCTGTTTGTATTGTAATATAATGGCTACAACTTTCTTCGCTCTTTTTACTTCTTCTAATCCGCTCTATAGTTTGAAATAATAACGTATTCTTTCACTTAGTAATATTTTTAAGTCTAATACACTACTCCATATTTCAGAGGTTTTAACTAAACTAAGCCATTATATAAAGTCATTCACCAAAATAATATGGTTTTCTAAAATTTTACAAAACTAATATAAATGTATTCCACAGTAACGTTTTAGGATATATTTTATTTTTTAAAAGTTGATGGCGTCAGATTGATATACGTTACTCACAGTAACGTTTTACTCCTAAAACGTTACTCACAGTAACGTTTTAAGAGTAAAATGTTACTGAAAATAACGTTTTAGGAGTAAAACGTTATTTACAGTAACGTATATCAACCTAATGCTGTTAGTTTTTAAAAAATAAAATATACCCTAAAACGTTACCGTGAAATACGTTTATACTAGTTTTGTAAATTTTTAGAAAAATGTATTACTTTGATAAATTATTTTATATAATGGCTTAATTTGGTTAAAAATTCCCATATTTCATTTGATTTGATACCATATACATTATGAAATACAAATACATAGGGAGAACGACAAGAAAGAGAGTCAAAATTAATACTACTACATGTATCCTTAATACCAACATTTTCAAATAATGATACATAGGGAGAGAGTCAATATATTCCAAATATATGTGAATTACGCTTAGATATCATATATATGAAATAAATTATACTTCATATGATTCGCATATATTCAAGATACATTCATATAAGCAGTGACAAAGCTATGATTTCAACTAAGAGAGTTCAATAAATGAAGAGGCAAACATGCAAAAATATAGGGCAGAAGAGATAGACTAACTTAACCTGCTAAATTTGAATTAACTAGGTTGGTCATTTTAGAAAAAAAGAATAATCAATAAGTCCAATTTAATTAGTTTCTATCTCTTTAGAATAGTATTGAAAAGTGAAAGAAATTCCATGAAATCAAAGATATAAAATTCAATTCAATATATATTGTTAAAAGGATTTCTTGATTTTTAATTCAATAAAATTTAATCTATCTTATTTCTTTAAAATATTTTTTTACCTCAATTTCAAGTTTAATAATAATATTTTTATCATTGTAAAAGAATTTCTTCAAGTTTACATAAAAAAGTGTTATTTAGAAACAAAATGAACAATGAAAATGAAAATAAGAAGACTAAATTCAAAAGAATATACCCAAAAAATTAAACAAAGACAAATTAAGAGAATATATATAAAAAAAGTTGTAGAACGCGGGGTTCGAATTTTGAATTTGACTTTGTATGTATGGTACTATAATTTGTTCTCAAGTATTTTCATAATTAAAAATCTCTAGATCTGAAACGACTAATCTCATTCGAATCTTGTTGAATTTATTTTCCTTCCATTACTGTTTTTATTTGATTTATTTGCAAACATATGTAATTATTAGTAATAAATTAAACACGAGGTTAAATTGATGTATATATCCTAAATCTTATAACAAATTTAACTATAGGTAATCAGGTCCCGTATATGAGTGAGTCAGATATATGTATTCAATGAAGTAAATATGGTACATAAGATAATTTCAAAAAGTATAATGAAGGCACATAATTAAACTCTAAACTATTGAAATTTTTTTATTTTTTAAAAATGCCACCTATAATTTTCCAAAGGCACAATTTAATTTACAAATACAATTTTTATTATACAGGGAGGATAATATGTTTCCATCACATGGAAGTGTGATGTCATTAGAGCCTACAAATTTAATGGACCTTACAATTGTGTGTTATAAACTTCATTTTGTTTTTGCTTTAATCTAATCTCAACAGAAAAATAAATTTAAATATGTCTTATATCCATGTTATAATATTTTTTGGGTGGCAGAGATATCAACAAAAAGCTAGGGTGCACACAGTTAAGGGTGCCAGAAATTGCCACACTTGAGCGACTTCACCAAGTAAGCATGCAAATCACACTTTTCTCTTACAATTAACAATAATTATGTTTTTTCATACGTATACTATAATAATCTTCCCTTCGTCTCATTTTATGTGAAATAATTTGACTTGATACGAAATTTAAGAAAGAAAAAAAGATTTTTAGAACTTGCAATCCAAAATGATGATACTTAAAAATTTATCTGGCTGTAAATCATTTAATTAAGAGGAAAATATATATATTTTATAGTTAAATTGTTACTTAATGTGTCATTCATTTTTAGACGAACTAAAAAGGAAAATAAATCACACAGAGAAAGTAAAAATTTATTTAGTAACAAAAATAGATGTTTATCTCTTAAAGATATTTTAATTAATTTTCAGGAATATGAGATATGCAGTGGAAAATCATTGAAAAGGGAAGAGTATCACAAAATGCTTGTAGAAATCATTCGTGAGACAAAAATTACAGGGTTGGGAGCCAAAGATGTATTGTTGTACTTGTTTGGTGTCCCATTTATTACATTATTCATCAAGCAAAGTGTTATTCCACAAGCCATCCCTAATTACATCTTTGTACCTGGTGTCACTTCAGCAACTGTTTTTCTTCTAGCCAAACTCCATATGATTTAAATATCTTTTTATCATAAAAATCTTACTTGTCTTTTATTCCATCATGATATTTTAATTGTGAAATGTATATATTTTCGTGTATACTATATATGTGATCATTTTTATATGGTTTCTAAGCAACTAACATGAATCAACTACTACTCAATCACCAATTTCAACTAATCAACATGTATTCACAGTCTCGAGCTCAATTTAAACGACAAGAAGCCATAGCCTACCTCGAAGCAGACCACACACGCTCCAAAATCATAATTCTGGAGCTTTACCCTTTTGGACAACATTCGAAAATTGTCACACTATCAAAAATAGAATCACAACGTCTATAGGGACATTTTGACATCAAAAGCACAACAATTGGAGCCGGACCCAAAATTGAGTCAAAAACGAAAAAATGCAGTTAATATCTCATATGATCACTCAACTTTGACTAGTTTACTTAGAAAGTCACTCAACTTTGTTTTATCACTCAAAAGTCACTCAACTATTAATATTTTATTTTGAAAGTCACTCAACTAATGATATTTTACTTAAAAAGACATCCAATTAATTTTAATAATTTCTTCATTAATTTTGCTGAAATACAATTTTATTTTAAACTAATTTAAAAAAAATTTGCAATTTAACTATTTCTTGAATATTAATTATTGAAATATATATATTTTTTAAAATAATAAAAAATCGCTATTGTGCATCTTTTTTATTACCCCTTTTAATGTAGTAAAAGATTGCTATTTAAAACGTATAGTGCAATTGACAAATTAAAATTAAAACTTACACAGTAGCAATTAAGAGAAAAAATTGTTTTTTCTATTCTCGCAAATGTTTTACTGAAGTCTGGAAATAAACGTGCTAAAAAAATGTTATTGTTCCTTTTTCAAAAAAAATTGTAATTCATTATCTAAAGAGGGTCAATAAATAAGAAAATATAAATAAATATCTTATTAATTCTTAAAAAACAATTTTAAATAAACTTAGATTTTAACAAAATAAATTATTGAAATTTGTTGGGTGACGTTCTAAGTGAAATATCAATAGTTCACTGACTTTCTAAGTAAAACACTAATATTTGAGTAATTTTTGGGTTATAGAGTAAAGTTGAGTGACTTTCTAAGTAAAGTATGTAAAGTTAAGTGACCATATGAGATATTATCTCCAAAAAATGGGATTGGCTTGAGAAATTCCCAAATTAACTCCGTCAGTACACCTAATTGAGCTTACTGAACTTGTTTCACGAAATGGGCCACAATTCAAGCTCGGAAAGCTAGCAATTTAACTCCATTAGAGGTCAAGGGAGCAAGAAAAACTCCATTAGTGGTTAAAGGAGTAAGACTGCAAGAACTAATAACCTCTAAAATGAACCAAGGGTTTCTCGAAAAGTGAGTACAACATCCAAACTCTGTTTTAAGTCAAATTCCATAAAGCGGCTCGGGATCCGCACAAAGGGTCCTTTTAAACCAAACTGTTTCGAAGTTAACTGAATCATAATAATTTATGAAACCGTCTTTCTAAACTTTTGACCTCTCATTCAAGTTCAAAAGCTCCAAAATACCGAGACTTGCACCAAATCCAAATGAATGACAAGTTAACTGAACGATCAATCCCAGCAAGTCATAAATGACTTGGAATCGCTATATAAACGCTCTAAATAATGGAAAGAAGGTAATAACATAGAAATGACCTAGAGGGTCATATTACCCTAACTCAATATTTGTCTCAATTATTGTATAAATAATGAATTTCACAAACCAACGCTTCAGCAACAACCCTCCTATCTGTCAGATTGGGCCTCTATCAGTACAAACAACATGAAATATGTCTCCCTCAAATTAAAGCTCGCGTTTGCTTCTAACTAATTTGGTCCAACACTTGTAATACCAAGTGTTTCTTGGTATAATTTCCCATCGAAAACATTAATCCTACGATATCATACCAATTCATCGACATTTACAAGTCGTAAATATACTTTCCTTACCCCTTTATATATATATATATGTATAGTGTTACACTGTACGCATACAATAAAAAGATGATCAGTGTGCTTTCCGATCCAAAGGCAACATCTCATCATCCATACTGTTTATTTGAAAAAAGATTAACATTTAAATATCGACTCTCCACAAAAATAAGAATCGCTGAAGGGTAGAATAAAAAATTATTAAGTAACAAAATATGATTCATCTACATGAAAAATAGTGAAACAAGAAAAGAGATTCCCATGGCTAAAAATGTTGGAGTTGAAGGAGAAGTTGATGATGACGGTGAAGGAGCCTTAGCGTCTGAGTGATCGGAAGAAGGAAGAGGGGAAGAAGAAGGAGAAATAGAAGTAAGTGTCTTGAAGCCAATGGTGAAATTGCAAGTCCCTTGTGATGGATCCTTTGTGGTTACTGTTGCCTTGCCTTCAAAATTACAACTATCATCTTTTTGTTGGCTGTTTTGGAAATAGGCATTCATGGCGTATGAAGCCTTGGCAGCGTCATTAAGGTTTTGGCAAGATGATCCATTAGTAAGAGGTGTACAATCTGCACGGTCACAAGCATATGTCATAACATCTGTAAAGTTCTTAACATCCGGCTTGATCACACACCATTTTTTGGAGAGTTTTTCTACATTTGGCACGGGCACAAGATTCTTTTTATTTCCATGTAGATCAAGAGGGACCTTTGGCGTTCCATCGTCATAGTAAAGTCCCCAATGTGTCTCAAAGTTTCCTGGGAGTGTGCTCTTCCTATCCTCATCAAATAAGGCAAATATGTACGCCTCAACATTTCCAGGGCGACGTGGGCTACCTTTTCCTTTTGCAAGATATGATACAAATCCTTTATAAAACTTTTCAGCCAATGTCACATTAGCATAATTGTTTCCATCTGTAGGCCATCCCATTTCTCCTACCATAATGGTCATGTTGCCATACCCTGCTCCAGCCAGAGCAGCTGCACAAGTGTCAAGATTGGCATCAAAGCAGTTGGTGTATTCAACACCATCTTTGTCCTTAAGAGGATTGCTCACACCATCAAAGAAGGCATAGTCAAAAGGGAAGGCGCCATTTCCATAGAAAAGACTAAGAAAAGGATAAATATTGACCATGAAAGGAGCTTTATTCTTGTTCAACACCTTAAGAATATAGTTGAGTGGATCAACAATGTCAGCGCGAAAAAATCCCCCTGAAGGGACAGGATTATAGCTTGGTGACAAGTAAACATCAGCATTTAGAGGTACAGTTGCCTTGGTGGTGTCACCAAGTCCAGCATCATTCAGTGCATTTTGGATATTCTCTAATGCTGGCCCTGTAACATTTGTCAATGTATCCTTGTAATCTCTCAAGAATGGCTCATTACCAACACCTACAAGTCTGCACCAATTATAAATACATTATTTATGAATCATGTTTAATGATACACATAACAGATATATAAATATGTCATTTAACTTGACTTTAACTTGTATCTATGTCGTTCAATTTTGGGTGGACACTTAAAACTTGTGTCCTATGTGTATTATGCCACGTAAGACATATGTATTTACTTATTTAATTTTATACAAATTTAAATACCTAGTTATGCACATTTAAAGTTGGAGGCCGAATAGCTGACATCTGTTGAAGACGTGGAACAGGTTGAACAACCTGGTCCAATCAACGTGTTGGACAGAGTTAGAGTCATTCTAGGTTTTGGTCACTTATATCGACTAGGCTGCTACTTCTTGTGCAAGATGAAGTTGACAAATGAGACAAATGATAAATGAAGGTAAAACGATGCACTTACGTGATATTAACTCCTTTAGGAGACTTAGGCTCATAACGTGTGACGTTTTCTTTAACCCATTTCTTGGCAACATCAGGATTAACCAAATCCTTGAGGAGTTGATTTGAGATACCAATCATCACCTCAATGCCAGTTCCAGCCAAGGCATTCAAAATGGTCTCATCATTATTGAAAAGCTTCACCTTCTTAATCCCATTTTCTTGCAACATTTTGACTACATCTTTAGGAGGCAACTTGTGGGAGGAGATGTCACCCCAATTAACCCCAAGTCCTTCTACATTATGCCCTAAACACACCAACAACGTCACTAGGAAAACATTAACCAAAAGCTTTCCCATTTTATCTTTTTTTGGGGTTTATTTTTTTATTTTTATTTTTTGGGTTTTTCCAACTGGCAGGAAGGAAAGGGGATATGAATTCTTAGACACCTACCAATACAAACAAAAACAATGGAGATGGATTAATAGATGAAAATAAAGTGCCTACAATATTATAGGGGCATTGAATTAACCAGTCGTTACATTAGAGGCTTAAATAGTGTCAAAGATTAAGGAATGGCATTGCTTATAATTAGGACAGTTTGAAAACATGAGAAAGTAAAACACAAAATGATAATATTCTTAGTTACTCTAAAAGTTACAACCACGAGTATTTTAGTTGTCTTTTAATAATAAAATATGATATATGATGGCGTTTTACTGTGGTGATTTTATCCACGTGTAGTTTTTAATTTCTTCTCATTGATATGGGTTTCTTTTCCTATTTTATCCACATGTATAGTTTTGGCACACACTTTATGAAAATCATTTATACCATTAATTGAGAGGGGTTTCCAAAATTAATTTATATAAAGCTACTCATAGGAAATGTATTGTTCATGATAACGCCTATGATAAACCCCCTAGTAGGTAAATATCTAACTACAAGCGATAAGTTAAAACCTAACATACAGTTGCGCGATAATAAAAAAGAGGGACACATACAATAGATGTTTCTATAGCAATACAAAATATATAGAAATGACGCGAAAGTGATAAAAAAAGACAAAACAACATACAAGAACCAAACCTAGACCTTGTGCCACCAATACAAGAATATCTAAGTACTGTTAGGTTTTATTTGCCCTAAATTTCTTACCATAAATAGGTTTTTCTTTTCGGAAAATGTTTTGGATTGACTAATCCTTTTTCTAGTAGGAAAAGGTTTAGGACTCTATAAATAGAGGAATATTCCTTCTAACTTAATCAGCATTCACAATATAGTCTTAAGGGCTTTGAGAGTTTTGGTTAGGGGGAGAATTTACAGGTCACAAACTTGATATGTTATCACTTCTGTGAACCTCCCATGTATTCCGAGTGAATTTGGTTGAGGTTGTTTTCCTCTGTATTTGTACTCTCATATTTACAGTGAATTGCTCATCTCCTTTGCGAACGTAGGTCGATTGACCTTACCACGTTAAATCTTTGTGTCTTTTGGTATATTTCTCGTTGTCTTCTTACTCATGGTCTTTCAAGGTTTGCATTGCTAGCTTCCGCATTTACACCTGCTTATTTTCAGTCTTAACAAGTTGTATCAGAGCCAGATTCAATGATGGATTCAGGTTTAGTTGTTTGATAATCGATGATTGAACTAGGTTAGAAGGAGGTGTTCATATTGACGGGTGTAGTTCTAGCCGCAACCTTTTTAACAGAGATTTTGTTGGAGAAATTATTTCAGAGGTGTTCTCTGTGTTGTGACATCAATTTCGTAAAGGAGATTATGGAGAGGAAAAGCAAGTTGTTGAAGATTAAGTCAAGAAGGTGGACAAATTTATTTTGTCAGAAATTCAGGCCAAGGGAGAGATTTTTTGGGTTTTATTTGCCCTAAATTTCTTACCATAAATAGATTTTCCTTTTAGGAAAAGGTTTTGGATTGACTAATCATTTTTCTTGTTGGAAAATGTTTAGGACTCTTTAGGAATGTTCCTTCTAACTTAATCATCATTCATAATGTAGTCTTAAGGGATTTGAGAGTTTTGGTTAGGGGGAGAATTTATGGGTTACACGCTTGATACGTTATCATTTGTGTGAACCTCCCATGGATTACGAGTGAATTTGGTTGAGGTTGTTTTCCTCTGTATTTGTACTCTCATATTTATAGTGCATTGCTCATCTCCTTTGTGGACGTAGGTAGATTGACCAAACCATGTTAAATATTTGTGTCTTTTAATGTGTTTCTCGTTTTCTTCGACTTTAAGTGAAGTAACTTTTGACAGGCTTCCTGCCTCCACACTTCTACAAAACTCATGATTGTCTACGATGAGTTCTTTCCACTTATTTCTATGAGTATCTAACATGACTTCATCATAATCTTCAGGTTCTCCCATGTCAGTCAAGAGTATATATTCATTAGGAGAATAACGTGTTGAGCTTAGCTTTTCTCTAGTAGATCTTCTACAAGAGGTTTCTGGATCATTCGAAGTGGTTATCTCACCATGAGTTGGTTGATTATCAACCACAACATCATAAGTTGGAATATTTATATGTTCTACACTCAGATTATTATATGGGTCATTACCTTGGGTTCCCTCATGTGCAGAAGATGTATCAATAATAGGAATTGGATCAACATCAACTAAGCTCTCATCAGTATGAGAATCTAGTTTCTCAGTCTTGTCAACATCTTCAATAGTTTGATCTTCAAAGAGCACAACATCACGACTTATAATGATTTTTCTATCAATTGGATCATAAAAGCGATATCCCAACTCATCTTGACCATAACCAATGAAGATGAATTGCTTAGATAACATCCAATTTCGACCTCTCATCTTTTGGAACATGCACACAAGCTTTACACCCAAACACTTTCAAGTGATCATAAGAAACATCCTGATCAAACCAAACTCTGTTTGGAACATCACCATCCAAAGCAACAACATGAGACAAATTGATAACATAAGCAACAGTGTTAAGTGCTTCAGCCCAAAAAGAATTTGGAAGTTTAGCCTCTGAAAGCACACATCTAACTCTCTCAACTAAAGTTTTGTTCATCCTCTCTGCCAAACCATTTAATTGAGGAGTCTTTGGAGGAGTCTTCTGATGACAAATTCCTTGCGATTTGCAGTAGTTATCAAAGGGACCAATATACTCACAACCATTATCAGTGCGAATATATTTTAATTTCTTTCTCGTTTGTCTCTCAGATAAGGCTTGAAACTGTTTAAACACATCAAGCACTTGATCTTTGGATTTTAAAAGATATACCCAAATCTTGCGAGAATGATCATTAATGAAAGTAGCAAAGTAAAGTGCACCACCTTTTGACTTAACTTTGAAAGGACCACACAAATCTGATTGTACTAGCTTCAATAGCCCAGACTTTCTTGAAGGAGGATGACTGTGAAAAGAAACTCTTTTCTGTTTCCTTGTTAAGCCATGAACACATCTTTTCACCTTTGTTTGTTTCATACCAATAAGCAAATTCTTCTTAGCCAAACAGGTGATCCCCCTCTCGCTCATATGACTAAGCCTCTTGTGCCACAATTCCGATAAAGTCTCGCTCTCCACCAAATTTATAGAGTCACCAAGAATTGATCCTTGTGTCACGTATAAATTTAAATGTTTTCTTCCTCGAGCTAAAATCAGTGAGCCTTTTGTGAGCTTACATTGGCCATTGGACAAGTTATTATGATAGCCATCATCATCTAATTGTCCTACAGAGATCAAATTTAAGGGAATTTCTGGAGCATGCTTGACATTTTGAAGGACCAACGTTGAACCGGTATTGGTTTTCAAACAAACAGTGCCAACACCAAACACCTTAACCTCACCGGCATTACCCATCTTTAACACCTCAGAGTTAACAGAAGTATAAGATGAAAAGAAGTCTTTTCTTGGTGTGACATGTGATGTGACTCCAGAATCTACTATCCAACTTGTATATTGAGATACAAAATTGATGACGTCTTTATCACAAGTGAAGAGAAGGTCATCTTGGACAACAACAACAACATTATCTTCATTGTTTTATTCCTTCTCCCCTTCTTTCAGATCTTGATTCAATTGTTTACAAATCTTTTAATATGCCCTTTCTTTCCACAATGATAACATTTAATATTTGGAATCTTGAATTTTGACTTGCTTCTGTTTTTATCTCTACTCCTCGGATCTCTTGTCTTATGCCTTACTCGATCTTCTGTATATAGAACATCTGAATGTGAAGATGTGTCTTGAGATTTTCTTCTAACCTTTTCATTCAACACACCACTCTTTGCATATTCCATAGTCACCTTTACACTAGTGACATAATTTGGTACAGAAACACGAAGAGTTTCCCAAGAATCTGGTAGAGTATTAAGAAGCCAAAATCCTTGTATTTCATCATCAAAATTAACACCCATTCCTGATAGCTGATCAAGAATACCCTGAAAATCATTTATATGATCAAGAATAGGATTGCTCTTCTTGTATTTAAAGGTTATCAATTGCTTTAACAAGAACAACTTGTTATTGCCAGTTTTTGAAGCGTAAAGTGTCTCCAACTTTTCCCACAATGTTCTAGCATGTGTCTCATTCACAATATCGTTGCAAACATTATCTTCAACCCATTGTCTTATATATCCATGTGTCTTTGAAAAAATTGGAAGATGCATCTTCTTCACGAACAATAGATCTTTCATCTTACTCCATATGTAGTAGTTTCTTCCGTTTAGACATAACATCTTGCTCATATTGATAACTTATCTATGATACCAGTTGTTGTGATGAAAAAAATGAAAACAAAAATCTAACAATAAAGAACACCAAGTTTAACGTGGAAAAACCTTTCAAATCGAAGGTAACCACCACGGGATCGACAAGATCCAAATTTCTTCACTATACCAATAAGAGGGTTACAAATATTCTTCTAATGGCTACACAACAAGTTCCAAAAGAGAACAAACAATAGCTACACCAACAAAAGATAAATAGAAAGAAACACCACCCAAAACCAACTTCTGTTTGGTACCTAAAACAATATCTTTCTAACCTCTGAATCTGATCTCCATCGTTCAAATCAACCACCAAGATGTCTGGAATACTCAGTACAAATTTTAGCCCGATCCAACGGTTAACATGATATGAATGTTGCTGGTCGAAGAAAAAGTCTATAGCAAAAGAACCCTTTTCTTTCTCTCTTTTCTCTTGTTGAAATCTCTCTCAAAAACCTCTTTTATGTTCTAATGTCTTTAATCAAGATCATCCTCTATTTATAGAGTTGTGCTTTTCCTTACAAAGCCATAATCAACTACAAATAGGATTACAATTCCAATCCTTTTCCTAATAGAATTGGAAACCAAATAAAGAGAATAATTCCAATTATTTTTCAAGTAAGATTAGTCCATGGACCTTTGGATGGAACATGGGCAATAGTCCAACAAGTAAAAAAGGAACTATATACATCAATTCAATCTAATCAAAATATAAAATACATAAACAACCACAATTTAAGAAAAACATGTCTTGGAAGCTCTGAAATCAGCGGGATTGGATCGTAATAGGTGTTGAATCAAAGAAAAGATGAAAAACTGCATTATGATTACCAAAACATAAGGTACTCAGTAAGCATCATAGAATGACTGAGCTCAGATAGAAACTATATAAATAAAAGAGGCAAGATATTGCTAACACTACAATTCAACAGATAGAGCTAGAGTCATTGATGAGTCCGAGATGTGGACTCATTTAGGTCTTTATTTTGATAGATTTAGTATCCTCAAATGCCTAATTTATGCTATAAACTGATATTAAAGCATTGATTTTCAGGTATATGAGCCAAGGAGTAAGACAAGGATGTTACTAGGAAAAAAGGAGCAAAACAAACCGAAGAAGTGGAAGAAAGAAGATCCTAGTGACACCCAGACCATTGGCGAACCACCAAGTGGATATTTAGATTGCTTAATGTTCTAGTGGTCCAGCCCTTGGGAAGAAACCAGGTCGACGACAGGAACTGGCATTCGACGAATTGCCGATCGCTTCAACGATAACACAAAAGATCTCCCAAAGTTAATGAACTTGAGGTTCTTAGGAACAATGCAAAATGAAGATGAAGGTGATCAAACGGCGGATCCCGAACCACATGGAGAAGCGCTATTTATTCCATTGAGTGGACTTTTAGCCAAAAAACTAAAAACTGTAAATTATTTTTAAAAAGGAATTTTTTACCAGATGCGATTTTGGTGCAACATATCTATATATTTGAACCATCAAAATAAGTTAATGGCCATATGTTGGTATAATGGTTCTTAATGAATCACTATAGAGTGAAATGAATGAATTATTCAAACGAAATACGAAGATATATCAAAGTGGGAACAAGTGTGGATGCTAAGTGATCTTGGGCATATTTAGATATCTAGAATGCTAATTATGCCCGCATTTAAACCAAGTTTGAATACAATATATATTTGTTTGGAGTCATATCGAGTAATTTGTACATTTATGAACTAACTAACAGGATTAGTTGTGTAGGTTAGTTTAATCGGAGAAACGTGCACAAAAAAGGACAAAGGAAGCACTCTGAAGATTTGAGTCAAAAGAGAGAGCAAGGAAGAAGTTTAAGAAAATACCAAAGGCATTTGCATGTAATTTTTGCGTCGTGGAGAAAAATGCAGATTAGAGGTTGCGAAAATCAAATTTAGGAAGAACACATCATGTTCGTCCCGCGTCGCGTAGAAGGCAATGATGCATGTACTCAAATCAAGGAAGCCATCACGCGTCACGCGCCTGAGGCTTAGAATTGTCCGTTACGACTCTTAGTATAAATAGGGTTTTATTTTATTTTATTAAATATTCTTTTTCTAATTTTAAGTAAGGAAAACTAGAGAACTACGTTTGTGAAGTTGTTAGAGTTAATTTTCTACCCTTTCAATCTTGTTGATGTTTCATAACCATTGTAAGATTGAATACTGGATTACGAGTAGCTAAATACCCTAAATCTAGGGATGTGGCTACAGAATGAATGTAATCTCTTGAGTTTGATTTTGGGTTTATTATTGACTATCACATGAATCTCTCTTATGTTCTTATTCTTGTATTTCATTCCTAATAAGAATAGAAATAAATCTATTGTCCGAATTAAACTCGGGAGAGGAATAAGAGGATATAACATGGGGCATCAGGAGCTTGTTGAACTCTAAATAACTAGGGTTGATTCGTCTCTAGGATAGGGATATACCTAGAGGCCTCTCTTGGGTCACCATACTGGAAGATAACTTAATGCTCAGTATTTAGTCATTCTATCCCAGCTCAACGATGTAGTTAGAGTGTTAAACATTGTAGGCAATTAGAGGTAGGGAGACCATGATCATATGTCTAACCTTGTGACTCAGTGATTCAATATTTAATAATTACCCATTTAAATAATATTGATTGCATGATTCCTGATAAAAGCCGCAACCCTGTATCTTTCCTAAATCATTGTTCGAAACTCGAGAAATTGAATCATAGTAGTTATATTTTATTTTAAGTTAGAAGTAAATAATAATTAAATCATGAAATCTAGAAATTACACTTGTGTTGAAATACACATTAGGAAAATTGATAAGTCCTGATCCTATGTACTTGTGGGTGCGATACTCGGGTCTTAAAAAGAGCCACTCTATTGCTTGTGCAACCACGTGCACTTGCGTGTGCGATTTGAACGCAATACTAAGGCATTTTTGTGGCGCTGAATCCATTGTTGATGTGTAGCTTGGTGATATCCAATTTAGAGTTTGTGAGGAGCTTGTAAAGTTCAATTTGATATGCTATCACGATCCAAATTATACTCTAGACGTGACATGGTGAATAAGCCCCGGAGAGATCCTACACAAGCCACCTAATATAAGGATGACATAATAAAATACAACAAACTAGAAATATATGTAATATAAGTCTCTCAAGACTTAAAATTACATAAAAATACCAAAAAATACATGAGAGAATACACGAAATACTACTAAGTCATATATAAGTCTTCTATTCATATAAGTGACTAGGAAAAAACCCCAAGTCACCAACAAAATCTGAAAACTAAGGGATATCAATGAAATATAGTAGTCCATGACCCTCCCCTAAAATCATGAGGATTCACCAATATAATTTGTAGAAGAGCACACCTGATCTATCCATGTCCGGGAGGAAAAATTATCGGACCCTATATGTGAAACAATATAGGCACAATATGCATCTGTACTTTGCATTAGTGAGTATAGGGAAATGCATAAAACGTAGGCATAATACTATGGTGAACTTAAACATGACATGCATAACCAAGTAAAACGTTGTAAAAGCATTAAGATTAGGCATATTGAAAACCATAGAAAGTCATTGAAAAGTCTTTTGAAAAAAACATAATTTTTTTGTGGGATATTTTCCATTAAACAACAATAAAACCATGTGAGATATACCACGAAATTTTGTTGCCAACATAAGGACTCCGTACTATTTTTTCTATCTAAAGTGGATCTACTATCTTAGATTATTTAAGAAAATCATACATAGTCATATAGTTAGGGAAAAAAATTGTTTCTAGAGACCGACCTCTACTAACGGGAGAACATCCATCTCAAAATCCTCTTGGTGCTAAGTAAAATCCCAAGGGAAATAATCATAGTTGTAATCCTATAAAAATACTCGGAAAGATGAAATTTAAGACTATCAATCCAATCATAAGTTCATATTCCAATAGTTTCTTTCTAAACCATAATTTTATAATTTGTTCATTAAGACACTTAACCTATATAAGCCCCGAAATCATGATTTCGTTCATAAGTGAGAAAATCTTTCACAAATTATTGATACTTTATCTTAAAAACATCCTTAAGTCATAAATCATCAATTTCATAAAACAAGCATAGATTCATAATCATAATTTATAAGTTCATAAGCATCGTTGATATTCATAGAATAGACATATGCATGGGTCCATATGAAATAAATGGTGAATCATGCAATTGAGTCTAATCATGCATAATAAGATTGAATTTAATCAATTGAATCACTATAAATTGAACCCATGGAGAGTACATAAAAACCCTAAAACAATTGGGTGAAATTCAATTGGAAATTTGAGATTCTTCTGGAACTGAATGTATTAAAGGAATCCAATGGTGAAGTTCCCACGTAACATTGGTAATCAAAAACCTAAAAATTCAAAATGAAAATTTGAACTTGAAGAACCCTTGGAATCTCCCTTGAAGCTTCGTGGAGAGAATTTGGAGAAGGAACCCTTAAGAGAATATGTGAGTTTGAGTGAGTGGTAGGGAATTAGTATTGTTTTCAAGAATAAAAATAGTTATAGGGGTAGTTGTAAGGTCAATACGACATATTTTAGGGGTTAAATATTTAGGGGAAAAATCATCCTTAATAAAATTTGGAAATACCCTATGTCACGACCCAAGGTACAACCCTAGACGTGTGGCATGACATATAAGACCCCAACAGGTCCTACACAAACCAATTGACATAAAATATACAAGATAATAGAACTAAAGAGTCCAAATAGATAGTATTATAACATAAAGAGTTTGACAAAAACAGAAGTCTACATAGTCTCAACTAGCCATCTATTACATGTATCTCCATGGAAGAAATGTGTTGGAGATCTAACATCCATAGTTCCCTTGAAAGGTTTGAGAGTTAAAGAGAATTTTTCTTATGATGAAGTTTCAGTTGAGATCTTGGACCAGAAAGTTTCGAAGTTAAGGAACAAAGAAATTGCTTATATGAAGGTTCTTTGGAGGAATCAGTTAGTTAAGGATGCTACTTTGGAGGCCGAGGTCAATATCATATTCCAATATCATCATATTTTTCCCTCCATCCCCAATGTAGCTTGAGGTATCTAGTCCTCCATAGTTTACTCTTTTGGTTTCACGTGTCTTTGATATTTCCATGATTTCCCATTATGCATGTTCATGAAAAACTTAAATTTTGAGAAAATGTGTTAAATTGATTGATTTTTTTATGTTTATGTGAATTTGAGTATGACTTGCATGTAGACCTCATGAAATGATGTTTTTAACATGTTTTATCTTGAAGAGTATATTTCCTCCTTGGATATGTGCATTTTATGACTTCATTCATCTTAGGGATATTAGATCTATATCCTACCCTTCTTATGATGTCTTGAATATCATTCAATACGAATGTTCCCAAAGGGGGAGCTAATATAACACCTTGAGTTTGAAAGATGGAAAATTGCAGTTTTCCTAGAATTGGTGCCAGTACCAACCGAACCACAAATGGTCTGTGGACTGACTGAAGTACCGTAGGTAGAACCCTTGGTGGCAAGTCCAAAAATTTCTAAAGTTTCTATTCCTAGTAATTTTTATAGGATTCATTCGGACGGTCCGTCATCCAATGAAACTCAAAATGAACATTCGTCCTTAACCCATAAGGACTCACCACAATCAAGGAGAATACTGGAATCTAAGATTGAACCCTATGAAGATCGCCTTAAGAATAAGATCCTACACTTGGGGAAAATGTAGGAAAATATGGGTTAGTATAAAAGTGCACTAAGTATGATAGTCATGCATAAAAACCTTGAAAACATCCTAAAATGGACATTTCAGTTGAATGCATGCACTTTTCTAAGTTAAATCATCATTTTGAAGATAGTTGGAAAACACAAGTCATAAGCCTAAGAGACATCATGATAATACATAGGCTATAACATGGTAGACAATAATCGTAGCTAGTGCACATAAGAGATATCATCATAACATGGGCATAATCATTGCAATCTAGTTTAACACGACAAGAGAAATAATAAGCTTGTGCAATACATAGATAAGACCCCATAATTTCACTCATGCTTAAGCAAGTCACTTTAGGTCCTCATTCGTGTTTAGAATCTTTTGGTCTCATTATTCATCTTATTTCTCATAGGAACATCCACCTTAGTTGATCATATCATGGAAAAGAACTTATACTAACAACCTAAGTTAAACATAGCTTCACATACTAAACATCTCTAATACATAACTATTATCATATTTATTTCGTTCATCATCATAACATAAGACAAAAATACCATAAGTACCCTCAAATCATACTTGTTCAATTCATGAATAAGATCCCTATTCACACCCATACTAAGTAAAGCTTCTTGAGTAGTGATACGTCCAAAATCACACCTCAATTAAGAGGTGTAAACGAGGTCAAAGTCAATTTATATAACTCAACGTGAGTTGAGGTCGATCCTGCAGAGAATTTCTTTATAGAAAAGGTTTCACTATTGTGTTTACTTGAATGGTGTTATTATCTCCTAATGAAACAATGATGGAAAGTAAATTGGGTTTGGCTTTGATATTACAATCATTAATATTAGAAATAGATTCCAAATTAACGACTACCAAAATCTTATCTTTAAAAGCTATATCAATTGATTAAATGAAACTAGGGTTGTTCTGCATAACGCTAGTTCAAATGTTCTTCCGTAATTGAGTATAAGACAATTCATCTTTACAAAGTATATGCGAGTTGATTTCATGTGATACTTCTTAGTCTAATCATACAATTCTCACTCACGTTCTCTTGTCCCTAGAGTGGTACTAGCATTTACCCTCGCTTACAATCATTTGATGTTAAAGTTCTTTCCACTCAAACCTGAATTTTAACTCCAATTCGTTAGATTAGTTCAGATTTTTCCTTAACGTTATTTTTCTCTCGAACAAACTATAGATACAAGCTTATTCTAATGCGTGCACTCATCAGAATATATGAATACAAAAGCTAAACTGTAGTTTGTAACCATATATTGCCTTTCACTCGTTTTACGAAATCATAATTAGAATTACGTCTTGGATCCCACAACCCCGGTTGTGATGTTTTGCTACTCATAATTTCAAGTAAATATTTAGAAACATATAATGAAAATATGTTAGAAAGTACTTACGAGAACAAGAAAATCAACCACCACTTTTATATTTCAAGAACTGGAAAACCGAACTTCAAAATTAATTCAATATCCAAAATCAAAAATAAAAAGCTAAGAATATTGTAAACTCATTCGTCGTTCGATTTAAGATAAGACAAAAACTCAAAATGACCTAATTAGTTAAAATGATTATTTTAAAAAGAGTTTTACTCGAAGTAGGACTTAGTTCTCGGGCCCTTTCACGACCACTTCCATGGACCGTCAGCGACTTCACGGTAAGTCTTCGTGGTCATCCCTTGTACTTACGTAAGACAGGCTGCTCAAGACTTGGATACTGCATCATACCACGACTACTGTCGCGACCCGTGACAATGACCACGGGCCGTGTAGTTGTCTGTGGTATTCACTTATGGAATTTTCTCTTCAAATTTTCAATGCTCTTTCAATGTATCATTTACCACGGACACCACCAGGACTCGTGACGATGACCACAATGGAGGCACGTAGTTTAGGACTAGAGTTTGTGACTAGAGACTACCTTATTTGATCCTCCACTTTAAATCCCTCTCAATGCTAAATATAAATCCCAATAGAATAGATAAAAGTCAATATCGATATTATATAGGAAAGTAATCAATACCAATCCACATCTTTCAAGATCAAAACATGTCATATCTCCTTAAACATAATTCAACATTGATGAGAAAATCTCTCAACAATGTGAATCCATTAGTGATAAATACCTTTCCCAATCATGATCATAATAGCATGTGAGAAAACCTTTCACAATAACATTGATACTTTCCTTTAAAATCACCCAAAAATGACTTACAATAATTTCATAAAAATATGCATATCTTCATAAATTCATATTTTATAGGTTCATGAGTTCATCATAGGTTTATACTTGAAAAACATAGATTAGGCATATAATATCAACTAAATATCATGTGTTAAATTTGAATCATGTATTAGAAGACTTAATTAACAATAATCAATCGTAATTGGATGAAACCCTTAAAGATTGAATTAAAATCGTAACTTAAACAATTGAATTTGATATCAAGAAATTGGAAGCATTGGGACCCCATGGAGGAATGGACTCCATGGGTGATCAACTTAAATGAACCCTTGCTTCTTCTCCTTTCTTGGTCTTGAAATTTTTTGGGGAGAATGAATATAGTTGGGTTTTGGAAAATTAGGAGAATGGGGTTGAAGTGGGTAGTTTTAGGACTTCAAAACTTTATGTAGGGCCTAAGGTAGAATAAATATAACAATTTTGATTTGAAACAATTACTCAACAACCTCTTAAAATAATTGTTGAAGCCCTTTTACGGCTCGGACCTATGATCCGTAGAACTTCCTGTGGACCATACTGGCCAACTATAGAAAAGTTTTGAAACCATAATTTAGAACCAAATTTTTATGGACCTTGTCTACAACTCGTACGTATTCCTGCAGTCTATAAACACCAGTGATGGTAACCAAATTGACCTTCAAAATTTTACTAAATTTTAGGACCCATTTACGATACCTACCTATGACTTGTAGATAGAATGATGGGCCTTCCCGATGAATTGTAGAAACAGGTATTGAATTAATTTTAGAAAAAATATTTTCCCTCTTCCTACGATTGTCATCTACAAACTGTAGGAGCTTTTGTAGTCCATAGATAAGACCCGTAGACAAACCTGCAATCCAAAAACTCCTTTTCTTTATTTCCATATTTAGAAGTGTTACAATATCTCTCCCTTGGGAACTTTTGTCCTCGAATGGAACTCAAGGAAACACTAGGAGGGTAGGGGAAGTGATCCAATAACCCAACAAGAATGCAACTTTATCAAAAGCACCTAACCAAGGAGGAACATCAACTCCAAGCTAAAACATATACAACTCATCATTTCATAATACATACATGCAAATCACAGTCAAATGCACATAATTATGAAGTAATCAATCAAGCTACCTCATTTTTATCAAAAATAATTTTTTTATAAGCATGCATGCATAAGGAAACATGAGAACAACTAAGACACTTGAAACCAAAAGGATGAACCATGAGGAGCTAAACACCTCAAGATAGAGTAGGATCAGAGGGAAAGAGATGGGATAATGGGACATCATATCGACCTCGACCTCCCAAGTAGCATCCTCAACCCTTTAATTCCTCCATAAGACCTTTATGGATGCAATTCCTTATTCCTCAATTTCTTAACTTATCAATCTAAAATTTCAACCAAAACTTCCTCATAAGAAAGACTTTCCCTAATACCAAGACTCTCCAACGATACAATAGACGTCGGATCACCAACACATTTCTTTAACAAAGAGACATGAAAAAACAAATGTACCAATGCTAAGACACTGGAAAATCAAGTCCATAAGCATCTTTACCAATACATCTCAAAATCTTATATAGGCCCACATAGCAGGGATTAAGCTTCCCTTTCTTCACAAATGTCATCTCACCCTTCATGGGTGAAATTTTTAAGTAGACCCAATAATTTCTATCAAACTCAAGATATCTCCTTTCTAACATTGACATATGACTTTTATCGGATTTGAGTCATTTTCAACCTTCCTTAAATTAGCCGAACTTTACTCATAACCTTATGTACCAATTTGGTACCTATCAAAGCAACATCACCTAAATCAAACTATCCTATGGGAGATCTACACCTTATATCACAAAGAGCCTCAAATAGAGCCATACCAACTCTTAAATAATAATTATTATCGTAAGCAAACTCTATCAAAGTAAAATAATCATCCCAATTACCCTTAAAGTCAATCACACAAGCTCTCAACATATCTTCCAAAGTTTGGCTGGAAATCTCTGCTTTTCCATCGGTTTGAGGATGAAAGGACTTACTAATCTTAAAATGAGTACCAAAACCTTTTTAGAATTCTTACAAAATTGAGAAGTAAATTGGGTACAAAGATTAGAGATAATGGATATGGGAACTCCATGCAACGTACCTAACCATATCCTTTTATATAACTTAACATAGTCATTCACCAAATAAGAAACCTTGATGGGAATGAAAGTCAACTTCTTCATACAATACAGAAAAACCCAAATCATGTCGTGTTATCATTAGATACGGGGTAAACCAACAATAAAGTCTATTTTCAAATCTTCCTACTTCCAAGTAGGAATGTTGATATCTTGGGGCAAACCTCCCAGCTTTTTATGCTCAACTTTTACTTGTTGACAATTAGGACACGTAGTCACAAATACTGCAATATCTGTCTTCATCATATTCCACCAATAGACCTTCCACAACTCACGATACATTTTGGTGGCTCCCAGGTGAATGAAATATAAAGAACTATAGGCTTTTCTGTCAAGTTATCGACGTTGGGAAAACATAAACAACCTTGATATTGAAGCACGTCATCTCCCCCTTGGTAAAAGAAAAACTAAATGGACTTTTTAAGACCACCTTTAATTAAATCAAAATTGTATCAAGACCTTACTTGAATTTCACATCTCACACAAAAAGATAATCATGAACCATTATGAACAATAACACCACCTTCATCAAAATCAACCAACCAAACAACCAATCGAACCAATCTATGAACATCATGAACCAACTTTTTTTAATTTTCTTTAACATGAGAAACTCTACCCATTGATAGTCTAATAAGAGCATCTACTACCACATTCTCCTCAATGGAGTAAAAGAAAAAAATCATGTCGAAATCCTTTAGCAATTCACCCACCTTATTTGGTAAAGATTTAGATCTTTTTTCTTGAACACATATTGCAAACTCTTATGGTCGGTAAAGATATCAACATGGACAACATATAAATAATTTCTTTTAATCTTTAATGCAACAAGCACAACGTGGCTAGTTCTAAAGCATGGGTAGGATAGGTTTATTCATGAATATTAAGTTGCCTTGAAAAATAAGCAATAACCCCCCATTTTTCATAAATACACACCCTAGTCCAATCCTTGAAGAAACACAATAAACAACAAACCTATCGGACCTTTCCAGTAGAGTCAATACTAGGCAAATGTAAGTATATCTTTCAAAATACTAAGTAATTATATTGTAAATAAATATAATCTAAGAAAGAGAAATTTAACTCCACATAGACATAGAAAAATTACAACAAATGATTTAAATAAAAGATGTAAAATAAATAAAAGAGAAGAAAAGATGAAACCCTAAATCAAAAGTTAATTTCTACATTATAACCTCCTCCCTTTAATAAATATTCTTATGAACTATTTATAGATGTAGAAAATCCTGAATAAAATCATTGAGTGCAAAAAAAAAATTAAGAATCCAAAAGCAAAAGGAATTATAATTCCTATTTTGAATTGTGTGTCGACCGCCTCAAATAATTGGAGTCCTTAATATGTTGTCACGTGGCAGGTGCCTTTTCTTCTTGAAATTCAATCTTCAATTCTGAACTACTGCATATACATATTAAATATTATATATTATATTCAATTTAATCCATTAAGTTGTTCTCATGATTTCCTTCTTCAGTCTTCCATCTTTAATTCATTTTAGCTTCAAACTTTATCCTTCACAAATTTTATCCTATAAATAAAATATACTATTTAGTTCAATCTATATATATATATATATATATATATATATATATATATATATATATATATATATATTATATATATATATATATATAGATATATATATATATATATATATATATATCTATATATATATATATATATATATATATATATATATATATAAGGCAAATAATGATTTAAAATATGTATTTTAGCCTCACATCAGCAAAGCATATGGTTCCATGTGAATATTCCTTGTGAGTGTCAGGTTTGAATCTTGACGATAAGTCCATATGTTATACTAAATCTTGTGAGTTTCGTGTAATACTTTCTTTGCGTATCGGGCACATGTTTGATTGAATATTGGCAATATGAAATGTCTACCGTTAAGTTTCTAAAAGTAGTTGAGTCAATACTTGAAGTCATGTGGTATTTGTATGATGACCAAGGTTAAGTGTAAATGAACACATTCTTAGTGAGGATTGATCAGAGATTCCTGAAAGTAAGTAGTGGAAGAACAAATTCTATTGTTAGGGAGTTGGATGGTGAATCGTTCAAGGACGAACAAAGCTCTATGTATGGGGTGGTAATCATGGACGTATTTATAAGCATAGGAACCAAATAATACTCATAGTTTACTCGAGTTTGATGATGAATTTGTGAGTTACTGATAGTGTCGAGTCATGCTTATTCATTATTATTAAGAAACACGATTAATTCTTGTAGATTGGGAAACAAGGAGGAAAGGAACACAAAATTGGATGTATGGGAAGTGATAATAAAGATTGGCTCCTAGTTCAAAAGCATAAACAATAAAGTGTCAAAGGAGAAATAAAGGCAAACTAAAAAGAAATCTAGTACTTTATATCATCTCCACAACACAGAGAGGGAATTATTTATTTTCACTATGATGATATCAATGCAGAGGACTGTGTATCCTCTCTGCGTCAAGGAGATGAGGAGTTCACTTAAAGTTGAAAGTACTTGGTGTGAGCGCGTTGCGAACGCAAGTGCAGATTTTCTCAGAGTACTAAATCATAAGTAGACTTGAGTTTTGTAGAGAGGATACTTTTGGAGTCATTTCATCTATTTTTAAATAGTCTTTTTCTCATTTTCGGAGAACGGATACTTTTGGAGTCATTTCATCTATTTTTACGGTTCATTCCTAATTTTTACTTCTTTCGATGTCTCTTCTTATCATTGAATATTTCAAGATTAACAATTGTATTATAAGTGGATAAATTCCCTTGTTCTAGGGTTGTGGCTACAGGATGATTGTATTTAATTTACTTTGATGGTTGATTTTGGTTATTGTATGAATATCTCTTTTGTTCTTAATTTAATATTTTGTGACTGGCGCCACGATTGAAAAATATGTATTGTCTAAATTGAACTAGAGAGAGGAATAAGAGGTAGAATGAGGGACTAAAGGATCATAATCTTCTTTAGAGTTAGGGTTGATTTGTATATGAGATAGAAATATACCTAGAAACCTTGGTTGGTTAATGGACGGGATGAATACATAATGCTTGGTAATAGGTTTAATCTACACCCGCTCAATGATGTAGTTATACTACCAAAAATGATAGGCGAATTAGAGGTTGAGATACCATGATCATATATTTTTCATTGTTGTGCTTACACACAAGGCTACCCTTTTCTGAAAGCTCCGCAGGACCACCTACCACTAGTCTTCGGCCGGAGGGGTTTATTGCAACCCTATAATCAGTGATCCGATAACCGATTCATATCCATTAAAGAAGATAGTATGCATGAACCCGTAGCAGGCTATAGCCTTGGAACTCCCTAAGTCATTGTTTTACCTCCAAGATGAAAGTGAATCATAGTAGGTTACTTCAGTATTTAGAAGATTGATCATTTAGCATAATATATCACTTTTCTCTGAAAGAACTTGGTTTACTTTCTAGTTATTTGAAGAAATATTTGCAATCTAATCTTAAGTCTTAGTGGGTAAGATACCCATCTCTAAAAAAATTGCTTTATTACTTGCATGACCACGTCAACTTGCTTGTGTGTTTGGGATCAAAATCATATTCGCCCTAGGATCGGCAACAATAGTATAAGCATACCTAGACAACTGTGTAATTTAAAGGCATACTCCTTCCTCATATTCCCTTGACGAAGGTTAATGAATTCAAGTACATTTGTTTCCCTCAACTCTAGGTAAAAGAATCTTTCAAAGAAAACAACCTTAAATTTTTCCCAAACAAGAGGATCTGCATCAACCACTCTCTCTTCCTTCCATTGGTTAAACCAAACTTAGAAACACCCTTAAGTTGATAAGTGGTCAAATCAGCCTTTGTAACGGCGTTACTCTCATGATCATTGAAACCTTGTACATCTCATCAATGAACTTTTGACGGTCTTCCTCAACCTTGGAACCAGGAAACACCGAGGGATTTATTTTTGTAAAGTCTTTTGCTCTAGTTTCCTCCATACCCACAATTGGGTTCACGAGGAACACAAACCTTCTTATCATCTTGAGACGTTATGGCTTGGGCCAACACTTGAAAAGCAACTCCAAACTCCATATCAGTCACTTGTTCGGCCAAAGGATAAGCTAGAACTTGTGGAGATTACTAGGAAGCTTAAGGAAAATCTCCTTCCACATTCTCATTCACAATCCTCCTAATGTATGCTCTTCGAGGGGACATATTCTTAAAAGAATTAGAAGAGAGACACATAGATTTAAAGTCTATCACACGACTTTAGAATGATGAAAGAAGTTGAATTTCCTAAACATATTGTAGGTTCCTATTCATGAATATGGTGTGCTTCACGCTCATGAACATGACTCTACTCGACGTTGCTTATGAGACATCCTAAGACCTTTCTAAACTTTAGCTCTCAATACCAAGTTTGTCATTATTTAAATTATACCCTAGGTGTAACATGGTGCATATGACCCGAGAGACCCTACACAAGACACTCTTAGCATACATACAAGATAAAAGAAATAAAAAATTCAAAATATAGAATTTAATATATCAAAGATCTTTGACAAAGCGGAAGTCTATCACAAGACTCAATAGTCATCTAATATATCATAAGAAAAGTGATTGGGACGTAAACCATACATCACATACAAAGTATGAAAACCAAAATGACATAAAGCTAGAAAAATGTCTCGCTCCTCATGAGGACTCACCAATCTTCAAAGTCAATGAAAACAACTAGCCACGAGTATATGAGATAAGAGTGGTGTACCCTACATTATTGAAATAATATAGTTACATGTATGCATTAATACATGGAATATAGTAAGTATGGGGAAATATGCATGATATCATGAATGGCTTAAAATATGTCGGCATGATAATTCTTTGAACATTTAAGGACTTAAAGAAGAAATGACATGTGAATCATGAAATATGGTCATATATATTATCATACACGACATAATAAAAGTTTTGAAGTAACATAGTTATTTTGTGGGATATTAGTTGCAACCGACGATAAGACTATGAGAGTTAAATCATGGAATTTGGTATAGCCCTCATACCGAAAGAATGGGAATCTACTATCCAATGTAGAATTCATACATATCATCTTTTGCTAAAGTGGAAAAAATAGTTAGGTCATTTAAGATAATCCTACGATGGCACGTAGTTTGAGACTAGAGGTTGCTACAAAGACTATCCTATTTGAGCTTCCACCTCAAATCTCTCTTGGTGCTAAGTCTAAATCAAAAAAGAATAGATATAAGTCAATATCAATATAACATAGGAAATCCAATGATCAATGTCAATCCACATATTTCAAAATCAAAACATAAAATAGCTCCTTAAACATAATTCAACATAGATGATAAAACCTTTCACCAATTAGAATTCATAAGCGACAAAAACCTTTCGCAATCATGACCATAATAGCATGTAATAACACCTTTCATAATAACATTGATACTTTATTTCAAA
This sequence comes from Solanum habrochaites, assembly GCA_027704765.1. Taxonomy (NCBI): domain Eukaryota; kingdom Viridiplantae; phylum Streptophyta; class Magnoliopsida; order Solanales; family Solanaceae; genus Solanum; species Solanum habrochaites. The sequence goes on from JAKWJA010002491.1 coordinate 41,008,934, forward strand.
AGAATCGCCAAATCATTTATGATAATTATGTAAAATTTATGCATATCTTCATAAATTCATCGGTTTATAGATTCATGAGTTCATCATAGGTTTATAGTTGAAAACCATAATTTAACAATGGGTCAACATAATTTTAACTATATATCATGTATTAACATTGAATCATGCACTATACGACTTATTAATAATAATCAATCACAATTGAATGAAACCCTTAAAGATTGAATTGAAACCCTAACTTAAACAATTGAGATTGAGATTGAGAAATTGGAAGCTCTGGACCCCCATGGAGGAATGGACTCCATGGGTGACCCACACACCTTGATGCTTGAATTAACCCTAGCTTATTCTCATTTGTTAGTCTTGAGAGAATTTGGGGATGATGACTTTGGTTAGGTTTTTGGGGTATTGGGAGAATGTGATTGAAGTGGGTAGTTTTAGGAACTAAAATTTTTATATCGGTCTTAGGATAGAGTAAAAAATGACATATTTTTTATTTAAAACAATTAGATAAAAGAATCAAAAGCCCTTTTAAATAATTGTTGAAGCCCTTTTATGGTTTGGACAGTACTGATCAACCGTACAAAAGTTCAGAAACCTTAATTGTGAATCAACTTTTGAAAGACCATGTATCCAACTTGTAGGTCTTCCTATGACCGCATAAACCAACTTGACCCTCAAAATTTCACTAAGTCGGGGACCCACATACGAAGACCTATCTATAACTCGTACATAGAATGACGGGTCGTCCTGGTAAATCGTAAAAAGGGTACTGTAAATCGTAAAAGGGGTACTGGGACTAGATTTTAGAAAACTATTTTCCCTCTTCCTATGATTTCCATCTACATCCCATAGAAGCTTCATTGTACGTACATAAGACCCTAGACATATCCTGCAACCCGAAAACTCTTTTTCTTTCTTTCCAAATTCTATACCCAAAAGTTCATGACTTTTTAATTTTCTATGTTCTCCTATTCTTGATTCTTGAGTTTTATTACCAGAATTGTGATATTTCATAACATTAATGATCTTTGGTTCATGGTTCATGCTTATTATCTCACATGGACCCCTTTTTAGTAAAACTTATTTTAAAATATTGTTATATTAGTTCTCATTTGCATTGTTTTCATCAAAGAAGTAAGTCCAAGATTTTCAAGAAATTTTTTTATTTAAAACTTCAAGTGCATTATTTCAAGAAAGAGTTCAAAAATAAAATAGATTATGTTTTTGAATGAGATTTCAAAATATGAATTTAGAATAAATTTTTTTAGCTAAGTCTCCCGCTTATTCAAACAAACAGAAAATGTATATAATTATGAAAATATCAATATTTTTATTGCTAGTTGCTTAAGTATATGATTTCATAATTATTATGACAATCAGATACTCCAATAAAGCTGAAGAATATAGCATTTAGATATGTCATTAACGCTTAAGCAGTATAATATTTCTACATGCCATCAATGTTTTACGGAGTATGATAATTGTGAGGTTGATCTCAAAGTAAAATTTAACAGATTTGAGCAAATACTCATAATATGTTTTTAGTTATAATTTTCATGATATATTATGGTCATATATAGACTATTTTGTGAAGATTATTTAGCACCAAAAGGATGCAGTTTTAGAAAATCTTAGTCTTATGGATTTGAGTATAGCGCTTGGTCGGTCAACTCCTTTAGCCCTTTAAGGCTCAGTTAGAGATAAGTTATATATCCTTGTAAGGTATAGGACAGCTCTCCCAACTGATTTAGCTATTGGACATCATGAGCTTATGTGATGTATGTATGTGAACTTTCCAAGAAAAGTAAATTTACATTATTTTTAGTATTTGCTATGATTGCATATATTCACTTTTAAGGTTTTGCTTTTAAAGAAAACGTGCATGTTTTACTATTCATTTTACTTTGTTTTAGTCTATCTTCAGAGTTCTTCATTTAGCTCAGTAGATTCAGTTTTAGTCGATTCAGTTTTAGTCAATTATTTGATTCAGTTTAAGTCTATCGTTTCACTAGTATTTACTATGAATGCATATCTTCACTTTTAAGTGTGACTTTATTTCATGTATTGATGTCATTCGGTGTTACATCATTTTGTGATGCAGATTTAGGTATTCAGGATCCTAGTTAGGGAAATCATAAGTTCCAGTTAGCAGGTGATGAGTTCTCTTTATTTAGGACTCAGTTCAGTTTGTAGTTGCAATATTTTGTTTCTGTTCATATGAATTGATTAAAGGGTGCATGGGTCATGCCCCGACTACCAATAGTCATATTAGTAAAGGCTTCATTGACAATCAGTTCATGTTATTGTATTTAGTTTACTTAGTCCAAGCTTATTTTATAATTACTAGTTTCTGTCAATGTGTGTTGCACGTTCATTCCTTACTATTGTTATATAATTTAAAAGTCATCAATAGAAAATGCATAAATCAACAATATTAATTTTACCAATTACATTTCATGTATTAAATAAAATACATAAAAAGGAATTGATCACGTAAAGTTAATTAGGATAAATAGTCTTTTTTAACTTTGTGTATGTGTCTTTTTTATGATCTAAATATCATCGATAATCTTTTATAGCCGATAAAAAAAAAAATCATGCACGCTTATTGACAAGCTTGCCTGTTTTATTTTAATGGGAAACGGAACATAAATTTTTTTTATTTTTCAAGTAAAGTTCTAAAATTAAAAGGCTAACCAAAGAATACGTGAAGATGCACTTCAAAATTTTACAAGATTAAAAAGCAATTACATTCAAAATATAAAAGTGACAGATAAAAAATTAACACACTGGACTTCAAACATACACCCATTCCAAAAGCTCATAATAATAGCTAAAAGATCACAACACCACAATGAGTTCATTAGAAATACAAAAAAAATAATAAAAAACAATAATATTCATAATGGAGAACCGAAAGAAATATGAGGACTTAGGCATATCTAAAAAGAGGTCTTCAATTTCTTCTCCCATGTATTTTATTTACTCCTTTATATCATTTCTTTTCGTCTTTTTATCTATCACAGATGCAATAGTTTTTTAAGTATCCTCTTCTCAAGCTGAATGACAGTATCTTTCATTTTTCAATGGTTATCATCTAGTTCTTAAATAGTGGTGAAAATGTTTGTTCAAATTCTTCAATTCTGAATAATAGACTTTTAAATACCCCTTTGTACCTTTTTACTTGTCCACTTTTGAAGTGGTACACCTATCAAGAAAATAATTAATGACGTAGTAAATTTACCATTTTACCCCTATTAATTATGAAGTGGATGAAAAGTCTTACATTTTTCAAAGTAATTTTAGATATTTAATTGATGATATAATAGGTAAAAAAATTGTTCTTTCTTGATATATCAAAACGGACAAGTAACTATGGATAACTATAAAAAAAAAAGTTGACAAGTAATTACGACGGAGGGAATAGATGGGAAAATGAAAAAATTACAAATCATAATAAAACTAAATAAGAGAATTAATATTGCCATTAAGTATTGTTCTGGAAGTGCAATCTAATCTTAGATTGAATGGATAGGAACATCAAAAATATAAATCATAGTAATCTATATATCTATATAAATTTGAATCTAAAATCTCTGATGTGGCATGCCTCTAAGAGCTAGAAAAATATTTTTTAAATTTTTTTTTACTATTTTTCAAATTTTAAAATACAAAAATATTACCTAAATATTGAAGATAATCAAAATTAAAGTCATTAAATGATAATTACTCTAATATATGTTATCTATCTTTTCATATTCGTATGTTACTGATTATTTTACTAATTATAAATACCAAAGCAAATGTCTTGCACTACACAACATTCTGTCTTTTTCATTCAGAATTCCCTTTCAATTTTTTTTCTTTTTATTTTATTTTATTTTATTTTGCTTCTTTTCATTGCAAACTCTTTTCCAAGAAGTTTCTTTCTTTTTGATTCTTTTTAATTGTTCTTTATTGTAGCATTATTAGTTTGTCTCTACAATTATATTTTTGTATGTAATTTTTATGCCTGATTTTTATTTGTTAGAATATGGGAGAGAGCGATATGTATATGCCCTTATTTGTGAAAGGAACTCGTCATGATCAAGCTTGAAAAATATCAATCATTAGCGATATAACAAACTTTATCGACATATATTTTTCTGTTGCAAGGTTGTATATAGTTATAGTATGAATTCAAATGTAACAAATTTTATTTTTCTAGGATAAATGTCATGTTTTAAAGTTATGAAATAAAACATTAATTTTGCATCAAATTATTATTATTATTATGATTATTAATATTATTATTATTATTACTATTATTATTATTATTATTTACAAATAAATCCTCTCCTTATACTATTCCTAAATAAGTAACATATTAGTAAGAACTTACACTAACAATTAATATGGAAAATACAACAAGATGAAAAGAAGAACAAATAAAAAGTATGTATTTATTATTTATATACTTTAATATACTAAGATAATGAACTCGATTGACACATCATTTACCATTTGAGAAGATTTTTGGACAAGTGATAAAAGTTTGAGAAATTATTATTGTAAGCCACATTTTATATTAAAGCTAAGATATTAAAAATTAATTGAACATAATTTTGATTGTTGAATGAAAATCAAATCAAATAGGAGCATTTTAAAAAAATATATAGTTTATAACATTTAAAGTGTTTTTTTTTTTAAAAACTATAATTATAAATTGACTTTTCAATTAGTTACAAATTTATAAAATGCAATTCACAAAGCCAGCTTTTGTAATTGTCTATTTTTCTCATTTTTTGTATTATTTCTGACTTTTGCCTTAAAAAAATAAGTACATACATGAGAATTAAATAATAGATGAAACTGCCATCCAAAATAAATTAAAATTGACAATTATTATCTTTTTTTATCCATCTTATGTAACATTTTAGACTATTCATTTACCTTATTAACTTTTGCATAATACACTTTCTCTTCTCATGTCTTTTGATATTCCAAGTATGAAATAGTATCCATATAATTTTGAGTACAATCGGATATACATTTTTCATAACCATCCATTTTTCATTACATTTTTCAAAAAACTATTGAGTGAATATAATGATATCGTTTCTTCTAATATTTTTTTGTTGTTGCAGATTTATCCTACAATACTTTTGTCACTCTCACAAATAATTCTCATAATAAGCAAATATATATATATTTTATGTGTTTCTGATTTAAAGTTTATATGACATTTTGGATATACATTTTGCATGAACTTGAGTGAATATTAATGTTTTAATTTCTTCTAATATTAACATATTTATCCTTTAATTAACTGATGGTTTAATTGTGACAAAAGAAATTTCCATATTTATTTCGATAGTGCAAATTTCATTTTGTAGGAAAAAGAAGTTAACTCAAATGAGAAGAGAAATAAGTTGGAAAAGAAATCTGAGAATTTTTTTTTTTGTATACTTAAAGTTGGGAGATGGAATTTGAAGCAATCCAAGGTGATGGGTTAAGTTCTTCTAATAGTAACATAAATTTCATTGTACTGTTATTTCTTTTGATTGAATTTTTCTCATATTTTTTGAAGGTCGTATATTTTAGTGGCAATAGACTTTGAAAGTTATGTTTTTTGACGATATTTTTAATTGTCGTTTATATCAATAATATATTTTCATGTGAAAGAAAATAGAATTCCTTATATTTTGACATGTTAATGGGTAATTCCTAATTTTTATTTAGTATAATAATAAATAATCATATTTGAAACACATGAGAAATATTATTATCTTTCAATTGTATTTTTTTAGTAAACTATATTCATATATACTTGGGCGTGTACAAAATAATATAACAATCTCAATATGACCAATATTCATATTTGAAAGAATATAGTTATTGTTGTAATAGAAAAAAAAAAGTTATATAAATGAAGAATCATGCAAAAGAAAATATTTAATCGCATCAATTAAATTGAAATTTTGATATGTTTGTACAAATAATTTAATTAGAATATATTTATATGAATTTGATTATTTTATATCAGCAGAAAATTAAAAGTTCAACATACCTAAAATCGATCACTAATAACAAGATCATGAGAATGGACAGTCACTGCATATGAAGTGTCATTTCTTTCTTTATATTCTTTTTTATTTTAAAAAGTGAGGACTAAATAAAACATTAAAATATATGACACGCCATTCAAAAAATAAATTTATTACTATCTTTTTAGAAATATAAAATAAAATTGGCATGATAAATGGAGAAGAATGAGGAGAAAGCATAATAAATTACAAAAGAAAAAGAAAAAAGACATTGAACCAAATGGAAAGAAATAAAAAGAAAAAGGCAGGAAGGAAATAAAAGGAATTGAAAAGGAAAATCTAATAATTGTCCATAAATAATAATTTAATAAAACATAGAAAGGAAATAAAATAAACTTAGATTCTTAAATCATGTTATTTTTATTTTTATTTTTCTCCGTACTTATTCTTCTTAGTCTTTTTTAATTGAGAGTAGGAAATTAAAGTATTAAAATGAATAATTCAAATTACAAAAGACGTGCATACACACTTATATATAAGAGATAATGTAATGAATTTATTAAACAAGAATTGAAAATACAATCTCATAATATAAAGGTGAAATACTAAGGGCCTGTTTGGATTGACTTTTGGCTTATGACTTATAAGTTAAAAGTCATAAGTTCTAACTTATGATTTTTGACTTATTTTTGTTATTTTGACTTTAAAATAAGTGCTTATAAACACTTTTTAATTTTATTCATACACTTTAAAACTGCTTAAAAACAATTTTGACTTAAAAATACCTTTAAAAAAAGTCAATCCAAACGGGCCTAAAACTACATAATGAAAAAGTTTAAAATAAAATATATATTTTTATAAATTATTTAAACACAGTTAAATAAATTATTCTATATTTGATATTTTTTATTGCACATTTACTCTTTCCCTTTATTTTTTCTACTTTTTTTTCTTTATTTACGATTTGTTATTTCGAGCTATAGATAATTTTAATTGCTTAATCATTGCTAACAAAAGTCATGTACGCTAGCAAAAAGTTATGGTATAGTTTTTTTTTTCATTTGGTGCTTTTATTTGCACATTAAATTCTAAATATTTATTTGTCCATTAAATTATGGATATAATACCCATAAAACTTTTGTTACTTAATTCTGTTTTTTCTTTCTGATTTCTTTTATCTTACTTAAAAATTTGCTTAAATAATTTATATTTATAGTAAATTAGGCATAATAGTCTTCCATTGCCCTTTTTATTACGTATTTATTACACATTTATTTTGAATTATTATAACATACACTATTCAAAATTAAAATATGAGACTATATATATAAAGCAAGATAATAAAAAAGTGATGTGACACATTTCAATGGCCAATGATCCTATTTATTTTTTTGGAAGTTTTTTGGCTTTTCCTCTAATTTTTCATTTTTATTTATAAAATGATCTCTTTAATTCACACCTCTTAAATTACATATATCTAAATTTTAATTAATTTAATAGTGTCTATAACTCCTAAACTTTCATATTCATAACCTTCAAATTATTTTAATATAAATTTATAACTCCTTAAAATCATACTTATAAAAACTTATTTTGAGAAATGTATGATGATTATTTTATTTTTATTTTTCTATTCTTCATCTTTTATATATTTGGTTGACACTTTTTTTAAATTTTTTAATTATTACTGCTCCACTCAAGTGTCATGTTTATACTCTCACTTAAGTGTCATGTTTATAGTGTTTATTATGTTGGTAATTTTTTTTAATGTTTTAATAATTAAGATAATAAGAATGATATTGTATTATTTATTTATTTATTTATTTATTATAGTTAACTCATAATTTCTCTTTATTTTATATTTTATATAAAGTTCTTATTGTTATAAATTTATAATTTTATTTGGTTCAAAATAGTAACTTGTGACCTTATTGAACATAATTATCTCTGCTCTTTTTTTTAGTTCCTCAAAAATGTCTAAATAGTTATTTTCCATGAATTTTCAATTAAAAAAATACTTTATTACAAGTTTTAAATAACACTAAGATCTACACAATAATATGTTGAGTTTCTTAAGTTTTTCATCTTTATTATAATTTTTTGCTAAGAATTCTGTTTATTTTTTTATTATTTTTTACTTTTACAATTTCTCTATTTTTTATTGTAGAATAGTAAATATTTCAACTAACTATTCATTTATATTAGTTAAAAACTTAAAGATCATTATTTTCATTACTCTAATGATTTTACGATCATAATCTCTAAATAATTAATAGTCATATTCTTGACATTATTTGTTATTCATATTATAGTCCTATAAATAAATGCATTGCAAGACTTTGGACAAATGATCACATTAATCTTTTAAATTATTATGTTTTCGGTACATATTTTATTCATCCTTTAATTTAACTCGAAGAATAAAGCTATTGAATGGTGATAAAATTGTGGTAATGGATGTCAGACAAGAGTACCAAAGATTGTGTATTAATTTCGTATATATTTTTATTTTTAATAATTAGGACTGTAAGCAGGGTAAAAATAATGTTGCACTCTTTTTCTATAGTTCTCTTTATTTTTTATTTTATACGAAAAAAAATTATTGCTATAAATTTAATTATATTTTTATGGTTCAAAAGAGTAACTTATGATTTCGTTGGAAGTTATCTAACTACTATCAAAATATTTTTCTCTATGAAAACAATCAAATATCTGGATAAATGCATAATGAAATTCAATCGTATTTTATAATCGCGTGAAGTGCGGATGAGTTCACTAGTTAGTAATAAATAAAGAAATTATAAACCATCTCATTAATTATTAATTTGATATTAATTCATTCATGTATACTTATACACTTTTAATACCTTAGTAATAAATCAAATAAATAAAATCAGTGGCATTAATCAAGTAAATGGGGGTCACTCTTTTCATATACCAATAATTGTTCTAGGCTATACATACATGTAGAATCTTTATTATGATATATATTATCTAAAATATATTTTTTTACATTCCAAACATTTAATTATTTTCTTAGTCCTTTGAGTTTCTTCTGCTAATAGCATTTCTTTCTTTGTTAGAAGTTTCCTTTAATTCTTTCTCCTAGAATTCAGTCTTGAGAACATTGAAGTAGGAAATTTACTTAAGAAAGAATTTTAACAAACAAATGATTAATAAAGCGTGTAATTAAGTCCTCAAACTTTTAAAATTTTACTATAAATCCTTGAGGTAATTTTAATTTTACTATTTACTATTAAATTAATTGTGTTTGATTATTAACTCATCGTAGAACACATGTATTTAGTCTTAGTTAATTTAAATTTTACTATTTAGTATTTAATTAATTAAATGTTTGATTTAATGTAGGGGTAAATGGTAATCTAAATTTTCATTTTTAAAGCTTTCCACTTAGGTTAAAAATATTAATTTACCCCTGAACTTGTTTCGAAAAGTCAATTACACTCTTAAACTATCATGACAATCTACTACACAATCAGTCTTGTCTTAAGTGATATTAATACCTCCTTCCGAAAACAATATCAATTTTTGTGTAAAAATATGGTGTACACGCGTTTTATCATGTAAATAATATTGTTTTAATTTTTTCAATTTTTTTTTAATAGTTTCTTAGACTCTTACAAAAAGAAAAAATCTTGGCTTTCTTCCTCCTTTCACCATACATTTCTTTCTTCTTAAAACTCATTTCTTCTTTCTTCTTCACTATTCATAAAATTAAGGAAAATTGATAAAATTAAAGAGAGAACATGAGAAAATAAAGAGATTATGAAGTTTAATGATGTTGATGGCGATGATAGACGGTGACAATACCATTATTTCTGGTGAAACAAATAAAAAAAATTCAGAGTTGTAAAAGTTCTTTTGAAATCTTGATAGTTTGGATGAAAATCAAGTATTTCATTGATATTCTTTGTGTGTAAAGTCAAATATGATATTGATGTCTTGAGAAAAAAATAACATTTTGATTACTCTAGTTGGTATCCGACGAGAACAAAAAAAGACAGATGGAAAATCATTTTCTTCATGGATGTTTTGTAAAATTTAGGCAATGTAATCATGAAATTTATGCACAAGTGTGATAGGATTTTCAATAGAAGTCATTATCTTTTTCCTATTTTTTCTGGTGATTCCTCCTATGAGTTCAAGTAGAAATCATGAACTTTATATTAAAATTATTAACTTTCCGATGAAAATCGACATCTTCCCCACTACTTTTAATTTCCTTTTTAGTGTAAAGAAATCATTTATGGTAACAATGAATTGTTGAAGAAGAAGAACTCAAACAAATAAATCTAAAACTTTAAAGAAACTGGGTAACTAATAAAGAAGAAAAAAAATGACATATATTAATGTATTTAGAAATTATAATACTTAATTATATAATGACCAATAAAATAGTACCACATGTTTAAATTTGTCATTTTAACATGAATTTTCTTCTTCTCACGCACCTTAATGAAGGTGTAGACACTTTCTCTGTCATGTCACCTTCTACGAGGGTATTAATATCACTTTGAATTAGATTAGGTGTGTAATAGGTCAACACAATAGTTTAAGCGTGTAACTGACTTTTCGGGACAAGTTCAGATGGAAATTTACGTCTTTTCCCTCCCACTTATAATAATATATGATATGATGCTTCTACTCAATTATTTTAATTCTTAAACATATTTATATTTAGTTGCTCATGACGTAAGCCAGTATCAAGGGTTGTTTGGTATTACGTGTGACTTTAAAAACCATGTTACGACTAAGAAGTAGTCTTGGATCATGTCAAAAAAAATAAACTTCTAACACTTTATGATGGATACAACAGAAAGGATGAAGTGTTACTTTAAGAGGAGTTAAATTTAAATGTCATATAATATTGTATGCATATGTTATTATTGTTTATGTGATATTTTACGTAAAGCTAATTCAGGTCGGCCTATGATGTCCACTGAATACTTGTGGCGTATAGATACTACTCTTACTACACTTTTTGATGGCATAAGCTACTTCAAAGTTTTTCAGGTTGTTTGAAGTGTGGGATGATGGTTTATCATCATAAGCTTTTACCTACTTCCTCCTCAAGTAAAAGTTGTGTTGATCTTTTATATCATTTCATTTATTTCATGCCCTTACTCTATTAAAAGTGCTTGTACTTGTCTAGACTAGGTCCTTAGGAATTGTTAAAGATTTTGTAAAGTTGAGTAGATTTCTTGTGTTGTTTTTTCTTTTGTTAACCTAAATATAACTCTTAAAATAATTTTCTTGCAAAAATAGGAAGGAGTGATAAGGATTTGCCATCTAGTTAAAATAGAGCTGGTGCTCCTACGATCCCACTAATAAAATCATGACAATCATATCAACTTAAAATCTGACTCAATTGATATCAAATTTGTTATGTTGTTGAATAGACTACCATAAGGCTTTAATATCCTTTTATAAAACATAATCGAAGTATAACAACTTTTGAAACATCAACACCTTTTTAGGTAAAAGCATGACCCTGCTCCATGCATAGACATAAAACATCATCAGAGACTTTGTAAGACTTATTGAGCTTGAAACATTTAGAATGAACATATGACCTAAAGGAAAATGACTCTGTGAGTAGCTATCATTAAGACTAAGGGTAATTCAATCATATAAATTTTACGATAACTGGTGTATTATAGATAGTGATTCACGTTAGTTTACAAATTTTATTTGATATGTAATCACCACCAAACACTTTACATCCGAGGAGATATACTTGTTTAAAAGTTAGACCTTGTGTGAGTTCATTTGAAATGAATGTCAGATTTCAACTCGACTTTTTGCCAAATCTCTGTATGTGGGTTGTTATGAAATTACACCAATCTAACTAGTACAACTCAAGAACAATAAAGACATAACAAACTGTAAGTCCGAATACGACCCATATGTGGCTTCTATATCCTAATTCAGTAGCTAGGTTTTTCAAACTGTATGTCCGAATACGACCCATATGTGGCTTCTACATCCTAATTCAGTAGCTAGGTTTTTCATTGATTTAGGGTTCTAACACACAGGTATAACATGCATCCAATGACGTATTGTTTGTTCAATTAGATTAGCTCTTTGCACTACATTATTATGAGAATAGCATAGGTGGATTTCGAGATTTTAACATTATTGATTTCCCATAACATTTGTGATGAGAAATGACAACGGAATTACAATACTACCAACATTTGTTAAACTGACTAATTGTGGGTATCCAGCCAAATGAGACATGATGGAGATTTCTTGTTCCTTCATCCTCCAATTCACCATCAAGTCTATTCACCAATTAAAATGCACCTTCTCTTACTTACTTCCTAGTCCTAAAATGAAATTGAAGCTAATACACACCATGACACCGTCCAGTTCTAAACAATTGCCTTCTTTCGTTAAGAAACAGAAACCTCAATGTTGGTCAGAGGAACAAACAAAAAAACTAGTCCTCGCAATTCATTGTGCTTGTCATACCACTGTCATGCCACTTAGAAAAACCTTCCTCCAGGGCCTGTCGCATCCATGGGTGCCGGCAACATTGAATTGCTTCTGGAACTGTCAGCCAACTTCTTCTCCTAAGGCTCTGTTCAGGCCAGCACTCAAGCTCTTCCTTCACCAACAAAGCAAACATGGCAGCTCTACACAATCCTTCTGGACTGAACTCGTCCCGAAGTGTCTTACTATTAAAGAGGTAGTGACCCAGAAAGTGCTTCAAAATAAAATGCATAAAATTTTATCAATAGACGGAAAAAAAAACAATGAAATAAAACAAATAAAAGCATTTGCATGAAAAAAGAAAAGAGGAGAAAACATTTGGTGAAATTGGTGGGTAAACAAACAAGAAGGCTCCTTATTAGGATAGGAGTTATGAAGTCAATCTAAAGGAAAATTTCCTAATTCTTGGTACTGCAATTATATGCACAAACAGAGATGCATAATATTCATAATCTCAATGAATATCTTTCTATTTAAAACCGATGGTGCAGCCCTGCCCACCTTTTGGACACCTTGACTAATTCTACTTGCTATCTTTCACCAGTGTAAATACCGGATGAACCTAGAAGTAACTTTTATGATTCTACCAATCCCAGGTTTGAGACTTCAAACTTTCTGCTATGTACAAGTCATGAAGGGAAAAGAAGAAGAAGAAGAAGAAGAGAGGAATGAAGAGGAGACAACATAGCTCCACATAACATCATATTTAACACGAGACAAATGAAACAAGACATTTTATCATCAGAGCCTACCCAGTCTCAGCTCATGTTATAAAAGATCTCTCATCTCTCAAAAATTAAAATAATTAACAGTTCAACACAACCTTTAAACTACCAAAGGAAATAGTAACAAGCTTAAAGCAAAAGTCAAGGTAAAGTAAGACACTTATCTGTAGTAACTAAGAGAATCTCAATGACGATTTAACAGGACTAATTATTTAATGAAATAACTTTTAAATCTAGTTATTTGGAAAGATATTCAGTTTCAAAATGTAACTAATATATGGCATTATATTGATGTCGCCCATCTTGTTCTATTCTTTTGTTACAGGTTATTTCATGAAGTTACTTTGGCAGAGAGAAACATTAGAAGTTTGACTGTCTTATCAAGAAAACCTGTAGACATTTATTAGAAGCTAGAAAGAATCAAAAAAATTTAAATAGAAGAAGTAAAAAATGACTGGTGAACATAGCAAATAGTTTGGAGGCTAAAGTAGATGGTTCTAGGTTGAAAGGAGGTTTCAACAGAAACGTTTTCCACCTAATAGCAATGCTAACTACAGGAGGAACTTTGTGAAAGTAATACAGGTGGAGGATCAGACTATGAAAGAGAAGTGGAAATTGGGGGGAAGGAGGGGGGCTATTGAGGGACTTGACACACGGTTTTGTAACAAGGATCTGGAATGAAGACCAACTTTAGGTTGGAAGGAATTTTAGAAAAGGATGGGGCAAGATGAGGCTGCGGTTTGGAGAGACTTCCTGGAGGAGGAATATTGTAGGTGTGATATACTCCTGCCCAGATGGATTACAGTCACATTTTCCCACAGAAACACATTCAAGCAAGAGTTTCAAGTGCATCTTAAAACGCACACCACCAGGAAATTTGAAAAGAGTATAAATGTATCCTCTGTAATGTTGATACCAAAAAAGAAAGGCACAGTAAATATAATGGACCTTTATTTTTATTTGTTGACAAGTTAAAAATAAAGGACTTTAGACCTACTATGTCTTTTGGGGAGCATCTTCATATTTTTGTATTTTTTCTCTTGGACTACATAAGGTGTTGGAAGATATGGCCTCAATGTCACAAAATGCCTTTATGGGATGTAGACAAAAATTGGATGCAACCTTGTTTACGATTGAGGTAGTTCACTCCAGGATAAATGGGTGGAGACGCAAAATCTACATCCAGGTTAACACTGGAAAATTAATATAACCATATAACCCAGTTCCATGTAGAAAGGATGTGGTTTGAGAAAATTAAAGAGTAATAAATCCATTAGGAAAGTAATGATTGACAAATATAAGTTCAAAGGAGAGAATGAAGGACAGACCACATATAAAGCACAGTTGTATTATAGGGATTTCAACAAAAATATGAAGTTCAATATAAGAAATAGAAACAAAATTAGCTTCAGAAAGCACAGTTAGTATGGGGATGCTCCCTTATGCATATCATTCCCATCCATCTTAACAACTCAAACTAGAAGATAGTTGTGGTTTTCGGGGTTTACAAATTCAGGGAGAGGTGATCTTTCTTATAGGACTAGAGTTCAGGTAAAACTTGCAAGATAAGAAGATGAATGAACTATCTGAAATGATGGATATCCTGTACAAGAAAAAGATGCACATATAACAAGTTACCAGTTGCAAAAAGAAAAAGAGATGCACATATAGGGCATCTTGAAAAAGGAAAGGTCAGAACTAAGGAATTTTCACAATCAAGTCCTTCAACATAGGCTATTATTGAGGGAGAAAAAGGAACTTCCTCGCAAGTTAGTTTGGATACCTAGAGACCTAGGGAAGTGTCTTCCTAGAGCAGCATGCAAAGTCATTCTAACAGCTGAGAATAACAAATAGAAAGCTAACTCTCATTTGCTGGTGGTTTACATGAAGAAAACAATGGAGTATGTTTATGTCTCATTCATAAACTTCTTAATCGCCCAATTACAAACAAGTGGTGGTGAAATGCCTTAGGGATTGAATCGATGATGTAACACATTTAGCGCCCATTCTGACACTATGGATGTAAAGGAATAGGAGAGCATATGAAAGAACTGAAAACTCTTTTATAGATACTAATCTATCCGTACGCGTGTTGCACGTTTATCCCATATCAATGTTATCCATATAATTTAATTAGTTACATAAATATTATTAGCAATATTAAATTAAAAAATATAAGATCTTCAAAATAATGAATGTCAATCTTATTTAATTAATTCAAAAAATAAATATAGAAAATATGTTCCACAAAAGTAGAGCAATTTGTTGACTTGCATTCACACGGGTTGTATTAGTATTTCACCCATTCTATATGTGATCTTTATACCTTTATAATAAATTTGAAAATGCTGGTTTAAATGTCACAACCTTCACCAATTCTAAGAAGATGGACCTATAATTTTAACATGAGGAATATTACAATTACATCATGGAATGATAAATCTAAACTTTACTGGTTGTAGCTACAATAAAATAACAAGAACATTCCAGAACTATGCTATAAGATGTTATATATCTTACTCAGAGGGTAAAAATCTAATTGTACATTAACTTAAGAAACTAGGAAAACATGTAAAAAGTTAACGCTTGGAGTTATTTTCAAGTATCAGAAATTGCATAAAAAAATTCTATCATATTTTTAATTTTTTGATAAAATGGGGTATTTCATTCACAAAAGGCATCAAGAAGATGCATATTTACAACTTACAAAGAAAGAAAATTGACAAAAGAAACTGAGATAAAGAAAAAGGAAGTTCCTTTACAGTCCGTCAATATAAGACAAGGGAACCGATAAACTCCATTAATTGTTCGGTGCTAGATAAATTAGCCAATTTAGTCCAGCAAAAAAGTAAGACTAGGCATCTGGTTCTGAGAGAGTGATTTGGAGCTGAGATTGCATCAAAACATCTCCTATTCCTCTCATTCCAAATACTCCAAAAGATAGCAACAGTAACCATTAGCAAGATCTTTTTGATGGTTTCATCAAGTCTCCACATGCTCCAGTTCGTATGTGCCTCTTTTATGATATGTGGAATGACCCATTTCAACCCAAAAGTGCACAAGAACATGTTCCAAAGATTAGTAGCCACCTTGCAGAGCAAAAAATAGATGATTCACAGTTTCCAACTTGTCCAAACATAGGTAGCATCTCTTCACTAATTGGAGATCTTTCCTTTTGAGATTGTCTTGTGTTAACCTAGCTTCATGGAGAGCAATCCAGTTAAAGAAAATAAACTTAGGAGGCAACTTTGTCTTCCAAATCAATTTTCAGGACTAATTGTTAACTACTTGGTTTTGTGTACCAATCTTCCTGTAGCACTCTTTCACTGTGAAAGTGTCCTTCCTCCTCAACACATATTATCTGCCATGGCCACATCAGTATTATATCTTTCAATATCTGCTAGCAATGCCATCAGTTGGCCCATCTCCCAATTTTAAACTGCCCTTCTGAATAGAATATCCGAATTGTTTCCATTTCTATTATGAATTATGGTGGAATTCTTATTCACATCAATCTGATACATATAAGGGAACTCCTCCATGCGGGGTATTGAGCCATTTGTCCTTCCAGAATCTAATGTGAGCTCCTTTACCAGGTATATAACAGGTGCACCGGAAGAAATCACTCCCTAACTTTGTAATGAATTTCTAAGGGGCCCACTTCATAAGGAGCATTTTGTGCTCCAGTGATCACTTTCACCATGCTTGTTGTTACCCACCTCCTTCCATAGGCTTGGTTCACCAGTGCCATACCTCCAAAGCCATTTCGACTCTTGTTGTGTGACGCCAAATCTCTAAACTCCCAGACCTCCTTTGCATTTAGGTAGTGTGACTCTATCCCATTCAATCAAGTGAAATCTGAGTGTTGCTGTTCCCCTCATAGAAAAAGTCCCTCCTAATTTTGTCTAGTTTCTTTAGAACCTTTCTAGGAATAGGAAGGAAAGACTTGTAATAAGTTGGCAGGCTATCAAGAACGATATTGATAAGAGTAGGTCTTCCACCCATAAATAGATACTGCAATTTCCAGGAAGCTAGTCTCTTCAAATTTCTCAATAATACCGTTCCAAACCTTACAATTCTTGTACTCTGCAGCAAAGGTAGGCCTAGGTAAGATGTAGGAAGAACCCTGATGCTACAACCCAAAAATACTTGCAAGTTCCTCTATGTTTAGCACATTGACATGTAGTCCTGCTAGAGGCTCAAACAGAGAGAGTGTTATGTTTAGGTACCAAACTTGTTACTCTTCCGCCTCACAAAACATCAGTGAGTAATCAGCATACGATAGATGTGAAATGATGACTGGGTTTCTCAGCAACTTACCCTTCTATGAACCCCTGAATCCACTGTAAATCCCTGGCCTTCTCCATCATCTTGCTTAAACCCTCCGTCACCGATATGAACAAGAAAGGGGATAGAGGGTCCCCTTGCCTGATCCCTCTCTGAGGATAGAAGAATCCAACTGGTTCCTGTTCACCAACACCGAGTATTTGACAGTTGTAATGCTGAATCTTATCCATCTAATCCATTCTTCACAAAACCCCATCTTCCTCAAATTAGAGATGAGAAAGACCAATTTAGCTTGTCAAAAAACAATTCCTATATCAAGCTTGCACAATAGGGATCACAGATCTTATCCATCAAACTAGAGCTTCATTAGCAATGAGTACTACATCAGTGATCTATGTTTGCTTAATGAAAGCATTCTGAAAGTTGGAGACTAGCTTGCCAATAACTTTCTTCAATCGTTCTGCTAGTAGCTCGGCACAATCTTATATATGCTCCCAATAAGACTGATTGGCCTGTAGTCTCTAAGTTCTACTGCATCTTTTGTTTTTTGGAATCAATGCAATGAAAGTGCTTATTGCACGATCTCACCATTTACCATTCCTGATGGAAATGATTGAGAGTCCCCATTACCTATGCCTTTATAAAATCCCAGGATCTCTGAAAAAATGCCATGGTGAACCCATCTGGAATCTGGATAGAACCCTTGTCTGTTGCACAAGACAATAACACAGTTTGGACTTCCTCTTCCTCAAAGACTCTCTCAAGTGACAGCTTGTCTTCCTCTGATAGTCTAGATAATCCTTCACAGTTGGATGTGGATCTCCACTCCTCATCCTCAGAGTAAAGGTTTTGATAGAAGATAAATCTCTTCTTTTATCTTGGCTTTCTCCTCTATGTATATCCACCATCTCTCTAAGCTTATCAATCTTGTTTAATCTTCTATAAGAATTGGTTATAGATAGAAAGTATTTTGTGTTAGTATCCGCATGTTTCAACCATTTGCATCTCGATTTTTGTTTCCAGGAAATTTCTTCAGCTTTAGCAAGTGCCTCTAATTCAACTTTCAGATTCAATAATATTTGTTTCTATTCCACAGTAAGGTCTCTCCCTTCACTGGAGTGATCTAGAGCAGCCAGATCTTCTAGTGCTTTGGTTCTTCGTGTATCCAGCTTGCCAAAAACTTCTTTATTCCACTTAGATATGTATAAGCAGTGAAAGAATAACAACCACATCTAACACTTTTCTAAAAATACATGCATCCCTTAAAAATGTACGACAACTTTTACTAATAATAGCTTTTACCTTTTTATTTATTTATTTATTATTATTATTATTATTATTATTATTATTATTAAATGTAAAAATAGGTTTATTAGAAGGGAATTTTAGTAATTTAACTTTAACTTTTGAGGTTCCCACTTTTATAATAATATAGATAGATAGATAGATTAGTGAGTGTTCTTTTACTTGTATACTTTCGGGACACTTCAAATCCAACTACTTTTGATGACTGGATGTCGTAGAAAATCACATTTTGTATAGAATTATCTACTTTCTTTTATACACCTGATATGTGGTGTAGGTTCCCATTATATCAATAAAAAATACATTTTATGCAAAAAGATAGGGAACAGCCTCTCTACCTCCAAGATACGAGTAAGGTCGATATACACTCGACTCTCCCAGACCCCACTTTGTGGTATTACACTGACTATGTTATTGTTGTAAAAGGAAGACATGAAGACCATTTTGATAAATGAATTTATAAGAACTAAATTCCAGAAAAGGGTCTAAAACTTTTGCATGTAAGTAGTCACTGAATTCAACGTATGGTCCTTGCTCGAGTGGTACAAAATTAAACAAGCACTAAGCAATCACATAAGCCACAGAAACATACAACAAGTTCCAGTAGGAAAGTCTAACTTGTGTTTCAAAAAAGTAAAACAACGCAGATACTTAAAGAGACTTACCACTATATCCCCTCGAACTCCAGCTTCCTCAATGGCTTCACGGATAGCTGCCTCCTTGACTGTTTCATCATTTTCCCAACCACCCTATTTATACAAATATGCCAGAGATATCAATATGCAGCACCCATAAGGTACTCATCCTTGTGATCAAATGAACCAAAAGAGTTAAGTCAAACTTATTCAGCAATATCACCTGGCATCAGAAAGCCCAAAAGTAGACACCAGGAAGACGGGTTAAATAAAAGAACAAGTACAACAACCAACTTGTCATGTGTGACACACATGCTTAAAAAAAATAATCGAGAAAAACAAAAGTATGCACTCAATGTTGATTTTGATCGAACGAAGTACTAATATGCTAAGTAGCTTGAACTCTTCACTTCCGGTATCGCACACGCGTAGACATGACATGAGTGTGGGTGTGGGATCAATAACCGATCTGGTCAATCAGTTTTTGGGTACTTCAACCAAAATCGACTCTGGACAGCTTCAATGATTTATGTAAGGAAAACAAAATTAAAGGTGAAATTAAAGATGATAGAATGCCTTGCATATAGAAATTTTTATGTCACTCCTTTTCCTTTAGTCTCCTGAGATTCTCCTCTTGATTAATATTTTCTCCTCAAGTTTCCACATAATATCTCATTATTTGTGTTTTAAACTCTATTTTTTAGACATTTGAATTGTTTCTAGCCAAATCCCCGCATCTGTATCCATATCTAGATCTGAATCCCTGAATCTTAAAGTTCATGGGGGTGTTCAGATTGGCTATTTTAAGCAGCTTATAAGCTGAAAGTCATAAATTGGGCACACCCAACTTTTTGGCTTTTGGCTTCTTTTTTTGGGTACTTTTTCAGCAAAAAAAAAGTGTTTTTAAGCATTTCTTGTGTTTCTCTAACACTTCCAAAAATAAAAAATAGCTTAAAAGTCAAAAGCTACTTAAAATAAGCCAATCAAAACATCAACTATATCACGAAGGATCAAAAAGCTTGAATCTGTACTTGTACAAAACACCAGCTGCAAGTCGGAACAACTTAGCTAATATGTCATATAACTTCATACTTAGACATATAAAACATAAGGGAAACACAACTTTTAGAGAGAGATGCTTTCTCCTCACTCATACTTCTTCCAGTTGCCAGAAATTTGATTTCCTCAATTCCTCTTCTCTCTCCCTCCCTCTTCTCTCTTCTAGAATCTAGACATTAGCTTCTTCTTTTTTTCCTCTCTTTAGTTTTCTCTCTCATAGTTTTTTGGTGATCACTTTTTTTTTTTTAATAACTGAGAAATCCATATGTGAGCCACCGCCCTTTGGACCAACCACAGCCTTCTAAACTCGGGATAATGGGCCTGCCCCTCTACCTTTCTCCACTTAAATATCGGGCTTCGCTTTGCATGGTGTGAGGCTTGAACCTCCGACATAAGTCACAAGTCTTCCACCTTTTGCCACTAGAGCTAGGCCTTGGGGGCAAGGTGATCACTTATTTGGTGGACTCATTATCTAAAAATTGTATCTTTCTCTCCTCTATTTTAATGGATCATAGGTCTTTGCTTGTTATTGTTCTTAAAAATGTTACGCAGAAAGACTCTTGGCACGCACAAGCAGTAAGATGGAGGAAAATATAGAACATCAACTAGAAAGGAACAAGGTCTTATGGCACGATCATTATAGCTTTGATTTTTCTTTATCTCCCCTCGGCTTGAGCCAACTGGATGATACGTGGTGTGGTATAACTGATTATTTAGTCAACAAGACGTACATAAATGGACATAGTTGAATGGATTGAATGAAGACCAGGACTTGTTAGTCAAAATTTTATTAGCAATTCCCTCCTTAGGATATGTCAATTCATGTGTGCTACCAATAGACAGGGCAACAACGGTAGCAGTTGGGGAAGAAGGGGAAACAGAGTAACATCCAGATTTTTCAGCCTTTCAACTTACATGGAGGTACCTATGCAGTGTCCCACAGCTTGAAAAGGGAAGAAGGTCAATCACTGTGGTGGAATCCACTCTCAAACAATGGATCGACTGATATTTGTTTGCCGGAAAAATAGATATTATGCAATAATAGTTAAATTAGTTAAAATGGGATTAAAGGGAAGTGTACTATATCGATCAAACCTCTCTTTTTCGGCTAAATCGATAAAGCAAGAATGAAAGAGAGTAATAATTATACAAAGAAAAGGAGCAAAGATAAGGACAAGTAAGAATAACAAGAAATAAGTAGATCTTGAATTTTTTCTATTCTCAGATCTTTTCAATGGTTTTAGCTTACAAGTGAAGATGAGATTTCTCTCTCTCCCATGCAAGGGTTTACTTGAGGGGAAAAAAAGCTAACTATGCTAGTGTGAAAAGGCTACTCTGCCCTCTTAAAAGGCTACTCTTTTTAATTTTTGTTTTGATCAAGTAAAAAATTGCATTTATACTACCAAGACTAACTTGGTCGTATACAAGAGATACACCAAAAAAAGAGAAACCTACAAGTATGACTCTCTCCAAAAGACTCAATCCTCAATACAAAATGAGAACTACACCGAAAGAAAATAAGGGATCGGAGACTACTCCTCTATCTAGTAAAGCTCAGCTCCAACCCTTCAAAAACTCTACTATTTCTCCTTCCAAATGAGCCACAATAAAGCAAATAGGAGTAACATTCCAAGCCTTGTATCTTCTTCTTCTAACTCCACTATTCTAATTAGACTCCAATTCCTTCACCTGATCTTGATTTTGCCCAAGAAACATCAAACCCTTCTCAGATATCTCACCTACCGTGAAGCGCAATTTTTGAAGAAAAGAACAAAATAATCCTTCCAACGACATTATATGTTTAAGCAAATTTCAATACTTAATAAGTAGATAGCAAAAAATCATCCATAGTACTAGTAAAATCAATATTAAAACATAAACTTTAGCAATTCTTCCTTCACATGATCTGGGCAACTTTGAAAAATGGTAACGTTTGTATTACCACCAATGAGATGATGCTTGTGACGGTAAATGTAACACCTCGCCATTTGAAAGAGCTAGAATTGGAAATAATCATTTTAGGGAAGAATGAAAAATCTGAAAATTTGTTAAGTTATGATAAGTTTGAGTTTTGGGTCAACTTCAAAGGAGCATGACTCCTAGCTCAGGATGAGTTAGGTGTGCTTTTAGGAGAGATCTTGGAATTATCTTTCCAACGCCATCGAGTTTGCGCAATTTCGAGTTCGTAGGAGTGAGATATATATGTCCATTTCAAGTTGAGTTGTTCAAACAAGGGAAGTCTAAATCGGATTTTGGAAGGGTATGTTAGTCTTTTCCTTACCCAATTATTTTAATTCGTTTTAAGAGTTTATTTGAGGTCTAATCAGAATTACATCAATTTAGTCAATTGGAAATTCACGCTAGGGCTTGGAAAAAAGAGAAAAGAGGAGAAAGGAGAAGAATGTTCAAGATTTGTCGATTTCTTGAAAGACTGTGTGGTGATGCCTACGGGGTATGTGAGATCACATGGCGTTGGGTTAGTTCACCCACGCACCCATCATGATTCAATCGCTACGAGTGTTGGAATTCAATTCCTACGAGTATGGATTCAAGGTCCATGATCTCATGTTTATGGATGATTTCCTCATGTTTAGACGTACCTTAGAGTGTTGAATCAACTAAGAAATATAGGTAGTTTCTAAGGAACTAGTACGGAAGGAATGGGGAAAATGGGAAAACTGGCATTCCTAGCACTTTCAGAGGCGCGAGGAGCCAACCCTTAAATTTCAGAGGTTGGGTTGGGGCGCTCTGGCTAGCGCGGAGCCCCATAGCCCAAACTACAGAGCCCCACTTGGGGCGCTATGGCTGCGGCACCCCAAGCCTTACCCAGGTGAACTCCGACTTTTCTCTTTCGTCTTTCAACTCTAAAACCCTATTATAACTTGGTTCTTTCCCAAAAAACTTAGAATCGATTGTACCATCAATATGTGTAAGATTCTACTCAAAAACACACCCAAATTCATGAATCAAACTCAAGAAACTTCAACAACACCAACCCACAAGAATTCAAACGAATTTACATCAAGAGCTCATAGGATTTACTTTCAAATCAATATAACTTCGCTAAATTGAATCACATTTAGCGCGTGGGTGAACTAAACCAATGCTATGAGATCTCACATACCTCGTAGGGATCACCCCTTGACGAAATCCACACGCAATCCCCCAAGAAATCGATGAATCTTGAACTTTCTTCTCCTTTCTCCTCTTTTCTCTTTCCTCCAAGCCCTAGCGTGAAGTTCCAATTCATTAAACTGATCTAATTCTGATTAGCTCCCAAATGAACTCCTAAAAACGAATTAAAATAATTGCGTATGGAATAAATTAAAATACCCTTCGAAAATCCAGTTTAGACTTTCCTTATTTGAACATCCAACTTCAAATGGGCATATCTCACTCATACGAATTCGGAATCGTGCAAACTCGACGACGTTGGAAAGATAACTGCAAGATCTTTCCAACAAGCACACTAACTCATCCTGATTTAGGAGTTATGGTCGTTTGAAGTTGACCCAAAACTCAAACTTACTATAACTTAACAAATTTCTAGATTTTTCATTCTTTCATAAAATGATTATTTCCAATTCTAACTCTTTCTAGCTCTTTCATATGGCGAGGTGTAACAATAAATCCCCGCTTTTCTGATCTTGTAGCAATAAAAGGCATTAAATATAGGTCTTGTCATAATCACTAACTTTCTATGCATACATTCAACTCGGTTTCTCTTTTGATCTTGTTATGCCATTTACTATCTTTAAGAGCAAAAGATTAAAAAACCAGCTACTTTAATTTTTTTTAAATCCACGGAAAATGTCCTATTTGGATAGAACTAAAAGTCAACTACTTTAATTGGAAAAAAAAATCATTGAAACTGGACTATTTGAAAAAGAAAAAAAAAAGAATTTCAGCTACTTTAATTAAAATTGAAACAAATATAAAGAAGAAAAAGAACCCTAGTCCTAGTACAACAAAGCAGATAAAATAACTAAATAGAAAACTCCTAACAACAAAAAGAGCCAAAAAAAGGGAAGAAGAAGAAAGAAACGAAAAAACAGAGGCTAGAGATCGCTGGAGAAGAAGGAAAAAAGAATCCTGCAGACCTGAATGTCAATGGGGAAGAAGAAGAAGGGAGGAGAAGAAGCTTACCTGAAAGTCACCGCTGAAGAAGACTGAAACCCCCTATTTCAGAATTAAAATTAAAAGCCCTTGTCACTGACTTCATTTTATTCAAAATTAAACCTTTTAAAAGGTTTATAAAAACAAAAGTGATGCTTCACACTACACGCTGCTTCAGCCATTGAAACGCTTGCTTCTCTTGAACTGATTCGCTTCAGCACCTTGCACTGCTGCTCTACTGCTTCAGGGCCGTTTCACTGCATAACGCGACAAAGCAGTAACTTTCTTGAACACTGCTCACCTGCCTCTTTATATAGGAAACACCAACTTATGCAAAAGACATTTAATTTCCTAAGATCCTCTGATGTTAAAATCACCCCTCTTGTAGCTAACCACAAGAATAAGCACGCCGTAGTTGGTGCTTTGGGTATCCAGACTGAATCATACAGAAAATTATCCTCCATCCTTGACAGAGGCTTCTCATAGAACGACTTCAGAGAGAACACTTTGTATTCTTCTAACTTCCAACTTTGTACCTCTACCCCTCCACACACCCTACAACCAGCCTCTCGCATCTTTTCGCTGAGGCGTCGTTGCACCTCCTATGCACATGCCTAAACCATCTCAGTTTGGCTTCCCTCATCTTTTTTTCGCCAAAGAGGTCATTTCCACCTTCTCCCTGATAACCTCATTCCTAATCTTGTCACTGCTAGTATGCCCCTAGATCCTTCTCAATATCCCCATCTCTGCAACATACATCTTCTGAACATGTTAGTTCTTGACTGGCCAGCAGTCCTTATACAATAAGGACGGTCTAACCACCACTCTGTATAGCTTACCTTTAAGTTTAGGTGGTACCTTCTTATCACACAAGACCCCAGAGGCAAACTTCCATTTCAACTATGCCGCCCCAATGCGATGTGTGACATCATCATCAATGTCACCACTCCGTGGATTATGAACCCAAAATACTCAAGACTTTATCTCTTGGAAATAGTTTGTGTAATAAGCTTTACTTCCACGTCTGCTTCATCCAAGACAATTCTAAATTTGCTCTCCAAATATTTTGTTTTTGTCCTAATCAACCTAAACCTTAAGACTCTAGAGTTTGTCTCCAAACCTACAACCTAGCATTAACTTTGTTCCAATTTGGCCGAGAATGATAAAATAGATTCATGAAGTTTTGATCTTTGACCAAGTTCAACTGCTTCCAATAACTTCAAGAAGCCACAGATAATATGAGTACCCATGTTATTCGTCACATCGCCCATTTTTTTATGTCTTAAATATGAAGGGTATTTTGTCCATTTTTGTCTGATCCATTTTCAACCTGCCAATATCTGATCCACTCAACACATTTGTCGGGACTAGGTGGAATAGTCGAGATGTGCTTCACTCTTGCCATTTCACAACGTAAGGGGTCATTTGGTTGGGAACTAGTTATCCCAAGATAAACTATCCTGGGGTTACGTAACAACACTAAAAATGGATATGCTAAATAATGCTTAATGTGTCTAGAATGCCTACAATTAGACCGGGTTTATACGGATTGATGCGCGTAGAACCAGACCTCTGAACCCTTTCGACAGCCAAGCCAACTAACTTGGGGAGTTAGTTGAGCTAGGAAAGGTTGGGTCCAGCCATGTAGGGCTCCCAAATATGAAGATTTACTCAGATGAGTCTTTACCGGACTTAAAAAGGGGGGAATATTAAGTTTGGAGGGTCTAGGGGTAAAATGATCTTTTTTAGGCTAAGGGTAGTATCGTAATTACCCTAAATATGTAATTAATTATTTGACTAATAAGGTCAAGGGGCATTTTGGGTAGAAAGGGCCGAAATTGCCCATTGAGCAAAATCTTGCTCCAACCGGGTTCGAACCAAGGTGGGAGCAATGCTTTAACTTGATTATTTATATTGGTGAATTAATTTAATTAATTAATATTTAAATACTGATTTAAGAAAAAGAAAAATCAGATTGTTATTATTAATTAATTAATTAATGGGGCGGTTTGGGTCTGGTCGACCCGGAGGGACCCATTTTCGCGATGGGGACGTCACGGGTTCGAACCTCGACGGAAGCAACATTTAAGTGGATTAAATTGAGGTTTATAATCTGATTTTGTAAGGGCATTATGGTCATTTCACTAAACTAATTAAATCAGATTTTCAAAGTTTGAAAGAGTCCTAGTTGACTAAGTCTAAACTACTTCACCTAATCCTAAGTCACTCACCTCTTTCACGTTTATCTCTCTCTCCTTCACGTCTATCTCTCTCTCATTTCACACTTTCTTTCTGGCTGCCAAACGTGAGAAAAAAATCAGAAAACAAAAGTTCTTCACACTTGAAGAACTTGCACGCAAAACACAAACGAGAAAGCAATCTGAAAACGTTAAGCAAAACGTAATACGCTAGTCGGGTAAGGTGTGAGTTTCGGGATTGGACGTGAATCTGGAGAAGTTTTGGGCAGCAAGTTCAAGTGTTGAACAACGTTAAAATCAGGTATGGGTTTCTCTTTCTCCAAGAGATTCCCTTCCCACGAATTCAACGAATTTTGAAACTAGGTTTGTTCCCGTTCTTGTCGAACTCCTTGTCCCTAGTATCCTTCTGATTTCAATCTGAAATAGGTTAGAGATCATGTTGTTGGTATGTTTGCTGGTAATTTAAGTATGAAGTGTGATTTTCATGATAATGTGTTCAAAATTATGTGTTTGGAATTGTAAGCATGCTAATTTATGCCAACCGAAAGTATGTGAAAAAGTGATGTTTGTGCAAATGTTTGTGTAAATCATGATGAGCAAAAGTGGTGTAATGTTGATGGATTTAATGGTAATTCTTGGCTGAATATAACCATGAAAAAAATATACATAAAGATGCACCAAATGATTCGTAAAACGTCCTAAGATCTAATGAACGACTGATGATAACAAGGAGCTGAAAATGGTGAACAAATTTCCAGCATTTGGTAGGTTGGGTTCGGTCAATCAAAGTGGTATAAGATGCAATGAAAAATAAAAGTACAATAAGTGAAATCACTAAGGATTGAACCCAAGACATCATTACATGAAAACTACAAAAAAATCAACAAAAGATTAAGACATAAATGGATTGGAGGAGACTAAATTTCCAGCTTGCTGGAAATTGTAGTCTCGGCCAACTTTTAAAAAAAAGAACTTCCTTTAAAAAAAAATTTAAATGTGAGGTCATTCGGGATTGAAACCATGACCTCACCAAATGAATATTTCAAAAAAAAATCGTGAGAAAAATGCAAGGAAAAATAGATGTGGTGAGTGGGGATTGAACCCACAACCTCTTGAATGGATGAGAGAGTTAGGAGAAAAATAAAGGAGAAAATAAATAAGGAGATTGGGGATTGAACCCACAACCTCTTGGATAGGTGAGATTGTGAGAAAGTTAAGAGATAAATTAAAAGAAAAATAATGAGCTTGTGGGGGATTGAACCCACAACCTCTTTGACTTACACGAAAAAGGAGAGGAGAAACAGAAAGGAAATATTATGGGGTTGATGGGGATCGAACTAGGACCCCCAAATCTGAAAAATGCAATTATCAATTTTAAAATAAGATTAAGTGTTGTCCAAGGGATTCGAAATCGGGTTCCCTTGCCCAATTTCGTATTGACACATAAGTCATACGTAAGCAAAATGAATGTTGCCTCTAAAGATCGAAATCAATATCTTGGCATATCTACAAAATGCATAAGTCTTGTAACACATAATCTTGGGTAAACATGAATCACTTAGACAAACTATGAATGAAGCCTCATGGCATGTATGTGTGGACTCATAAGTCTAGCATACGTTTAAAAGTAAGTGAGCGTAAGATGTATGTGATAAAATGATGTAACCCTAGAAGGGTTAACTAAGAGTGTGAAACACACTAAATGGCCAAGTGCATTGGCATATGATGAAATGAACATTCACGTGAAGGGGCGAGTAATTATGAAAAGCAAATGTGTTAAAGTTAATTACTGAGGTGACAATATGATAAGAGACTAATGTGAAAGATGAGAGCAATTTCGAATGAGCCTAAGTAAATGTTACCAAAACGTACTTACCTATGAGAGTGTAAAGTTAATGAAGAGATCAGTCTCTATGAATACTCTAATGAAAGTATTGAAGTTAATACATACTTAATACTAATGATGAGATGAGAAATCATCTAATTAGCTATGATGTCCTCATGCTAGAAGTCAGCTTCCATGATGTATGAGTTGAATGTAATGGAACTTTATACTGAGCACCGATAGGCTAGCTATGAGCGGTGATGCCTTCCTTCGGGAAGGGCGGAGGTTCACATAACTCTCATGAGATGAGATTGTCCAGCATGCCGGGTATGAGTATCCTTATATCTCCTAGTCTTTGAATCTATACTGCTAATATAGGGATCTAGCAGGGTTCAATTCCCTATATACACTAGCATGTTTTGGTTCACTTTGGCCGGTGATTCCACCTCTTTTCGATGTGGGGATTACACACTGGATTTCATGATGCTCACATGATCTATGTCGGTTAAGGTTAAAGTTCCCAAAGAAAGAATGAGGTCAGCCTCAACGAATGCACATAATGAAATGAACGATACCAAAGGTGTTAGGATAGGATAATCAAGAGGTGAACTAGACTTAAGTAATAACACTAGGTTATTCTTGGTCATTGCACAGCGAACCCGATGAGAGTCTTAAACTACATCCTAGGTATGATTGGTGGCTGCACTAGTATATGAAAGAATGAAAATGAAGTACGTATGAATGAATGAAGCAGACTCTGTGTTTGTTAAAGAAGGCTCCCTAGTTGAGGTCCCATATGTTGAGCCCTCATTTTGGGAAGTCCTAATGTCAAGTCCATGATTCCAAGGTCTCATGGCATATGAAAGAATGATATGAACTACGTGATATGATATG
This sequence comes from Solanum habrochaites, assembly GCA_027704765.1. NCBI lineage: Eukaryota > Viridiplantae > Streptophyta > Magnoliopsida > Solanales > Solanaceae > Solanum > Solanum habrochaites. The sequence continues at coordinate 41,038,523 of JAKWJA010002491.1, forward strand.
TGCAATATGTTATGTGCTGCTTGTAAAATGATAAGTATGATGATGCATGTTACTCTCATGGCATGACTTTCCTAATCCAAATTTGGCAAGTCCACTGACTTTCCTAATCCAAATCTGGCAAGTCCACTGACTTTCCTAATCCAAATTTGGCAAGTCCACTGGCTTTCCTAATCCAAATTTAGCAAGTCCACTGACTTGACTTTCCAAAATTCATATCGTTAGGAGAGAGCTCTTCTTAATCATGCATGTCCTTGGTGTGTGCTTGCATATACCCATACTTAGTACAAGTGTGTACTAATCCCATACAACTCTACACTTTTATGAGCAGGCACATGCGCACGCTAGAGCTTACGATACGACGCTGCAGCTATCCGGATGTGGAGCATTCATCCGGACTTGGTAGGCCCTCATGCTTTCGAGGACGCTTGCCCATTATATTCTAGCTTAGATATAGGTTTGAGTTAGTGGAGTATGTTCCACTAGCGTTTCTTTCTCATCTTATTTCAGACATTGTATTGGTGCCATTTTGGCAAGTATACACTTAATGCAGTATGGAACTATTTCTTTCATTTGATGATCTTAATATTAGATGGTTGATTGTGAACGTTTATGAGTTTAAGTAGAATGTCTTATATGAATGTTAAGTAACAAAAAGTTCAAATTTTCGCTAAAATTAACCTAGATGAAGTAACGATGACGTATGTAGGCTTGTTTGCGACCTCTGAGAGGTCAATGATGCCGGTCTCGTCTGGGGTCTAGATTCCGGTCGTGACGGGTTAGTTATTGTGGGATAACTTATTCCACCATGCATATGGGATAACTTATCCCATGACTATGCTATAAATAGTGGGATAAATTATCCCAAACATGTCAACCAAACAAGACATCTAAATTTTATCCCCAGGACTATTTATACTTATCCCTCACACCAAACGAGCCCTATTAGTTCAAAAAGGAAAGGATAAAAGGTTAAGAAAATAACACGATCCATTGCAAGATTAAACCACATGGCATCACTTAACTCTGGCCAAAAAAAGTACTTCAAACATTACCAATTCAATAGGATAATGTTTAACACCCAAATGCTCCAACAATTTCTCACCTTCGGGAATAGAAGACCTGGCCCACTTGTCGAGTTAATCATCAATACTTCAACTATCTTCTTAGATATCTCACCACTATTTTCTTCCATATTTCTGAACCTAAATGGAATACACCTGAAAAATAATGAGATTATGAGATGAATATTTTAACATGCAAACCCAGGATGTATTAAAATAGTTGCCATAACTTTGTAATCAATAGAAGACGCAAGTCGTAGCAACAAAAAGATGATGTAAACTTAGATGCGAAAAGAATTAAGCATATGCTTAATAAGTAACAAGTGAGAAATAAAAGAAATCAAAACCATCAAATTTGATTGAATCATTGACCTCAAAGCAAAACATACAAGTTTATTAATATTTGTGATCCCTCTTTGCCTTCCACTAGATTTTATGTTGTTCAATCTTTTGGCTTTTCAACATTAACCCAGTTCAATGCTTATTAAGATTATTTTTCCAGCTCTATCCACTCCTTTACTCACTGTCCATAATGATTATTCAGCCCGAATCCTACTTTAAAGCTCCATCGCACCTCATAGAGAGGATAGATCCAAATGATTCTTCTTATTTTCAAGATTTCATATCCAAAATGAAGTCCTTTGTTGTTCATCAATGTTAAAGAATTGTTCACAAGGATTGAATGCACCTCCGTCAAAATAAGAATTCCCTATTTTAAAAGGGGTGAGGTAACATAAAACACATAGAAAGAGGTCTTGCAAGATCTGTGACCTAGCAAAAGCCAAAGATACTTGTCGGACATACAAAACACAATTAGAATAAAGTTTTAGTCATGTTAGTATGTTTATTCTAGTCCATTACTTCTTAGGAGTTTGCAGTAAGAAATTATGGAGAACTTCTAATGTTTTTTCAATTTTATCTTAATTTATCCTATAAAGATTGTACTAAGGTAGAGCTAAAATAGTACATGGACAGTGAAGATTAGAGCCCAACTTGCGTGGGATTGACGTTTCAATTTACTGTTGTTAAAAAAAATTAGATAGAGGTGCATTTAATGTTCCTTGTGAATAACTCATTAACATTGAAGAACGATTTGATTTCAGATAAACCAAGAGAGGGTTAAGGCAGAATAATTTACATCATCCTGCAGAGAAGTATTTTATTTCTAATTAAGAGTTGAACGCCAGACTATATAAGCATGAGTTCAACATCAAGTTATACTAACTTCAATTTCCATTGTTGCAGTCTATATTCCATTGAACAGCCATATGTGAACTAAAGCAGTTCCACTTTAAACATCTCTATTTTGTACCATGACAGTTCATGCTTGAATTCCTATTTCTACAGGGTAAACAATAACTCTCTAAAACATTCCCTCCATTGATGTATTGAGAAAATTAATGGCCTTGACCATACAGAAATTTAAAGTTGTAACCCTTTTCTACTCCTAAAAGATTTTTGGCAAAATTTGATACTTTCCATGACAGCTTGTAGAGCATTTTCGATAATCACTTTTGATTAAAACAACTACAAGTTCAGCTTTGAACTTACAAAGACTTTTAGAAGACAAAATGTCATGGTTTTAGCTAGTACTTTTGCTTTAAAGCTAAAAGTCAGAATTTGTTTCGACTAACTGAATACATACTTGTCGGATAATTTTGCTCGAGAAAATCCATCAGCTACAATTATTTAAGTAGAGCAGGTTCTTATGGGATTGATACCCTTTCCCCAAAAGACCAACTATCCCTTCTTAAGGAAGAAACGGAAAGCCTAATGTCACCAACATGGTGTGAAAAGCTCCACAACTTTTCTCCGATTCAAATCCTTTAAGCCTACTCATACTTTACCAAGATAACTTAACAATCCCAGTTGCAGTTAAATGTGAAATGATATAGTTACATAATAACCCATATCTTCCAACACGTATACGAATAAGTTAACATCGACGAAAGTATTAAACTTGAGAATGTAAGGTGTAGTTGAGCTTAAAAGTTCAACGTGGCTAAATGTATAAAAGTGCTAAGTTAAAGTGAAGCCATTAAGTGTAGAATTTTCAATGGAATATAGACTGCAACAGTGGAGTACTTCTTTGGCCTACCTCTAACTCTCCTTGTACCTACTATAACCAACCTCTCGCACCTCCTCACTCAGGTGTCTGTGCATCACCTTTTCACATATCCAAATCAACTCAATTTCCACCCATCCTGTCCATCACTAAGACCACCCCCAAATTATCCTAAATATTCTCAATCCTAATTTTATCGCTCCTTGTATTACCACACACCCACCTCAACATCTTCATTTTTGCAACATGCATATACTGAACATAGGAGTTATTGAATGGTCAGCACTTTGCCCATACAACAAAGATATAAACTGAAGGACCAAGAAGTTGCATCACCTACTAGACATTTTGTGGTCTAAATTGGAGAAACAAGAGGCGGCCAAAGGTCCCTTTTTAAAGCCTATACTTAGCTCATTTTTTTTGTTCTTGTTTTGATATATATATCAAGGTGCTCTCAAGTTTCCCCAAATCCCTTAGGGTTCTTAATAGTTTTCTCTCTTGTCCAACCAAGGTCAGTGGGTATATTCATGGTTTAACCTAATTTTCTCATGAAAACCTATTGAAATCATGTCTCCATATATTAGAGTGTAGGGAAGCCCTCTCTCCAAAGCTAGTTGTCCTTGTTAAAGGATTTCTCTTCCTCTTTGGCTCATATCTGAATGGAAGTTCAAGTTAAGAGAATAGAAATCTCCATCAAGGGAAGTTCCGGCCAATTCCTACGCCTCCTCATGTATAAGTTTGGGTGGAGAATTCTTTGTGTTTTTGTCAAGAACTCATGAGATGGTGATTGAAAGCCATGAGTTCAATATTTTCCTATTATGTTGAAGTACATTGCAGTGTTATCAAAGGCGAAAGTGCAAAAAAAAACTCTAAAGTCTGTTGGGGCTTTAAGCACAAAGCGCAAATAAAGCGTGAGCTTTAATGAAAAAAAGGCACAAACGGAGGAAATAGATACAAATATATGTTGGTCCAAGACTAATAATTAACATATGACCAAAGAAATTGAAAAAAAATTATGATAAAGTAAAATATCGATTGTTTAGTGTCACTTCTTCAAAAGAGATTAATTGGCAATGAAAAGTTTGATGACGACACTAAAGCACACATAAAGCGAGGAAACGCGCACAACACATTTTGAGCCTCGCTTCCGAGCTTAAGCGCACTTAAAGTGCGCCTTGGACTTCACTGGTACATTGGGACTGTTTTAGGGGCTGTTTTACATGTGATATTGTTGGGGACAGTTTGGACAATCAAGGGAAGGGTGTGTGAAGTTGTAATGAAGCGGAGAAGGGGGGTGTGGTGATAGATCAAGAGTTTTGAGAGCTATACAAGCTCACTACCCGTCAAGTGTTTATTGCAAGGCCCACATGGTGATTAGCTGCTAATATTAGCTTCAATATATACTTATATTATACATTAATACCTTAAAAGAAGGTTTGAATCATGTAGTCATATTGGTCAAAAGATAAGGTATATAATGCTAAAATCTCTTTTGTTGCTATGACACGAATCAGTCACATGTTTCTCTTATATGAATTAATATGATATTAGATTACACATACTGAAAGTGTCCACATGAGCCCAAAATATGAATTAATATGATACTAGATTACACACACTGAGAGTGTCCACGTGAGCCCAAATTGCTCCAATTGCATATTTGATCATATACTTCATTTGCTACATGTTTTTTTCATTAGATATCACTTCCATTGTGCTAGGCTATAATGTAACCTCAAAGAGTCCTTACATGTTCAATTATACAGTTTATATGTCTTCACTTGGAACATGCACTTGTCCCTAATTTGAATTTGCCCCAATTGAATTGTTTAAGTTATGTGTCTTAAATTAACCATATGTTAAGTAAGATTTCTTGCTCAGTTGATACCCTCACTTGTTACATGCCCTGTGGCCTCACTTGCCATATATCTCCATGGGACATGGCTCATTTGTGTATATTTTGCATGCCCAATGAGGCTCATTTACTACTTGACCATAAGGGGGGAAGACATATGCTAGTATGATACTTTTTTTTTACGACAAGGGAAACCAGCAGCCGCTACGTTTTTGGGTGCGCATAGGGTAAAACCCCGCTCCTATACAATAGCTCGCAAACCACATAGGAGAGGGAACCTGCACTAGGCAAGCCTGGTGCGACGAGCTCGACCCAGAAGGAAAACCCCTTGCTTTCGCTGGCAAGGGGTTTCGAACTTGAGACCTCAAACATGGAAGTCCTAAGCTCAAACCACTATACACCCTGAAGAGTAATTCTCAATGTGCTAGTGTGATACTATTGACCCAACTAAGGGAAAGACAGGTATATTCATGTGTGCTCGTTAAAATATGTCATCCCGTGCTCCTGATCTGGTTGGGCTACCTTTAATGTGTTATACCCGATGTGGCAGCCCACCTATATGGTCGCTATGCCCCCCGATGTGGCATATCCTCCTTTATAGACGACATTTCATTTACGCCATATGTGGCAAACCCTCCTGTGTTATGGAACTCACACGAAAGATTTCATGTGATTATATCGTTGTCGAGGACCACTTGTTCATTTGTCCATTTGAAACTACAGAAAGTATAAGACGCCAAAGGAGAATTGTATCACTTGAAATGATTTTCACAGGTAACAAACAACAATACGATGCCAGAAATTTCTCCTTGAGGTTATTTATTCATTTGGTCACAATAAATGACATAAAACATAGTAGCCCAAGTGTATAATGTATCACTTGACCACATGATAACGAACAATCATAAGACACTTGAAAAATGATTACAACTGTTCAAGTGTGACTTATAGTTTCATAAGATACTTCCGAGCACCTCAATTGGGCACATTATTGATTCTTTCTCATGTGCTATCGAGTTGTTACTTCTTCAGTTGTCGGCTTTACATGCCAATACATGTTGTATATGTACTAACATTCCTATGACCGGCAGCGCTGCGTTTCTATAAATGCAGGACAGGTATACAGCACAACACGCATCCTTATTAGGCATCTATTGAATATTCAGCTGAGCAATTCCTGAGCTCCAGTCTTATCTGGAGCTAGCATGAATCTAGCACTCTTTTGTTTGTACTTATCCTTTTACTTTGGGCATGTTAAGCCTTGTCCCGACCATTTGATAGTTGTACAGGACTATTGTCATATGTATTAATAGCTTCATTATTCATTTTTATCTGTTAGGCCAGTGGCCGGTGTTGTATATACAGTTTCTTGTCAGCTATTCATTTGCAAAGTGATTCATCTGATCAACATAAGTCATTTGTATAACATGTGTTCAATGGTACTTGTCCACTTCACCCACGCTTGGGGGCTAACAAGTTATTAATCTGATTGTGCTTCATTCAGCATTACGAATAAGAAAAACTGAAGTACATCAGTCAAGAAGGTCAATTATTGAGGCCATGCGCAACAGGCAAACATCAATATGTCAATATTGTCGAAAGTATTGACACCCAGTTCAACATATGATACCCCACCCCAATCTGCCACTTGATACTTTTTGTAGGAATCAATTAACATTACCTTTTGATAGAGTTAAATTAATATAATCTTCAGTCTAACAAGGCCAAAGTCATATGCAGCCACTCAAACTTGTCCCGATTATTCATTTAGACACCTCAACTAGACGTACTACCTATTGAACACTTAAACCATTCTGAATTTGAACCATTTGAACATTTTTTTGAGAATAAACAAAAAATAGAGGGTGTGTGAAATACACTCGCGCTGACATGTCAATTTGACCAATTAAATAATGACATGTGTTATTTTTAATCCAAAAAAATATTTAAACATTATATTATAAAGTAAAAAAAATAAAAAATTATTTTAAAGTAAAAAAAATGAAAAAAAAAAGAGTAAAATTTGAACACCCACTTCCCTGCCTTCAACTGGAATCCAAAACATACATTTCCCTCTAACTCCATTAATGGTGACCCTCCCCTCCCTGTACAGTTCCATCTTTAACCCGACAAATTATTATTTTTCATCAGTTTTTTAATTAATTATAACTTTTTACTTCATCTCGTTTTTTAGGTAGAGAAAGATGGGGAAAAAATCTCTCCAAAAAAATTATAAATGAAACAAAATGCTAAGAATTTTGAAACCATTAGAATGGTGGGGGAAGAAGATAACCACTGATGCTAAGAATTTTGAAATCATTAGAATGGTGGGGGAAGAAGATAACCACTGGTGCATGGGTATGGGGGTTGGGGTGGGTGGGGTGGGGTTGATAGAAATAGGGAAGAAGAAGACAATTGTTCTTCTTCTTTTTTGTTAATTATTTTTTAAAAAATTAACTTAGGGGTATAAATTAAGAAAAAAAAAAAGAAAAATATTATTTTTAATAAATTAACGCGCTCAAGGAAAGTGAATTACATGTTTTTTGCTATGTCAGCATTTTGTGTCTAATAGGAATGACTTTTGAACAAATAAAGTGTTCAATTGGCACAAGAATTAGTTGAGGTGTCTAAATGAATTATGCGGACAACTTTGAGTGGCTGGAGATGACTTAGCCGTCTAACAATAACAATGACAGAACAATATTTTGGTTTCGAGCTCCAAATTCGATTTGATGTTCAAGTCATAAGTTGACTTCTATGAGCTAGCTTATTTAATGCAGTGCAAGAGTCAAAATGTGACACTCTACAAAGCTATTCTGGGTGCATAATCAGTCGCGGAGCCAAGGGGGTTCAAAATCTGAGAAGTAAACACACGAACTTGTGGAAGAAGGTTCAGCATCTATTATATATACCTAAAAAATAATTTTAATCATGCATTAAGAGTAGACAAATCAACTAGTCCCTTTCCTGCAACATTCACCAGTTCAACTGTCATTGCTGATTTTCTCGGTGGAATAACCACAATACCAAGCTAATGGTGATTGGATATGTGAAAATTAATTAGTGTTAATTAGTTGAAGCAGGGAGATAAGAACACAAAGTTCTTTCACAAAAAGACTAACTCTCACCGGAGATGCAATAACATTGACGAATTAAATGTGGATGGTGAAGCAATCAACGATCCAGAGTTAATAAGAAAAGAAATCAGAGACTTCTACAAGAAGCTATATTCTGAAACTGAGACATAGAGAACCTTGGGTAGCTGCAGGGAAGGGCACAAAATTTCTGAAGAAGACAATAGGATGCTACGGAGGGAATTTGAGAACCAAGATATATGGGAGTGTGTAAAGCTTTGTGCTGGAGACAAAGCTCCGGGTCCTGATGGTTACACCATGGCCTTCTATACCCACTATTAGGAGGTTGTTGGAGAGGAAGTCATTGTTGCAGTTAAAAATTTCTAGGAGAGATGTTTCTTTAAGAAAAGCTTCAACTCCACCTATGTGGCATTAATTCCCAAAAAGATGGGTGCAAAGAAACTCACAGATTTTAGACCCATTAGCTTAATTGGTAGTGTGTATAAAATAATCTCCAAGGTGTTAACTGAAAGTCTTAAAAAGGTTATGCACAAGCTAGTGGACACACAACAACTTGCTTTCATTAAAGGAAGACAGATCATGGATGCTATTTTGATGGCTAATGAATGTGTGGATTCTAGGATTAGATCAAGGTGCCATGCATTTTATGCAAGCTGGACATTCAGAAAGCATATGACCATCTCAATTAGAATTTTTTGCTGGAGACCTTATCCAAAAGAGGTTTTGGTGGTAGATGGATGAGATGGATAAAGTTTTGTATCAATACTGTGAAATATTTTGCTCTCATCAATGGCTCTCCTACAGGTTTCTTCTCTTCACAAAGAGGATTAAGACAAGGAGATCCCCTGTCTCCTTTCTTATTCATTATAGCTATGGAGGGACTCAATGATATGTTGAGGATTGCTCAAGAGAAACTATGGTTGAGGGGCATCAGAGTATCAAATAGGGTGGGTTGTGTCATGGAGATCACACACTTACAATATGCTGATGATACTCTGGTTTTCTGTGATGCCAACAGAAATCAACTCAGAGTTATATTTGTGCTATTAGAAGCCATATCAGGACTACATATCATTTGGGAAAAAAGCTTCATATACCTAGTGAATGAGGTCACCAATCTAATCTCTTTGGCTGGTACACTTGGGGGAAGGACTGGTGACTTACCAACCGTATATTTGGGCATGCCACTAGGAGCAGAAAGCAAGTCCTCAAGAATCTGGAATGAGGTGGTCGAGAAGTGTGAAAGAGGATTGGTCAATTGGAAAAGTCAATATCTCTCCCTTGGCGGGAGACTCACTCTCATCAATAGTGTTCTCGACTCCATGTCTACCTACATGATGTCTGTCTTTCCTATCCCAAGTGGGGTCATTGACAGACTTGATGCAACAAGGAGGAATTTCCTATGGGAAGGAAATAGTGACACTAAGAAATTCCACTTGGTTAAGTAGGATGAATTGATTCGGAGCAAACAGAAAAGAGAGCTTGGGGTAAGGAATTTGAAGATTCAGAACCAAAGCCTTATGATGAAATGGCTATGGAGACTAGCATCTAGTGAAGAAGCATTATGGAAAGAACTTATCAAGCAGAAGTATGAAATATAGGACAACTGGTCTACCAAAATGGTCACTAGTACTTATGGAACTAGCATCTGGAGGGCCATCAAAAACCTTTGGCCAAAATTAAGAGAAAATTGCAGCATTAGAGTAGGAAATGGCATAAAGGTCTCCTTCTGGGAGGACTGGTCAAAACAAGGCTCCCTACAAACCCTCTTCCCAGATATCTACATTCTAAACCAACAACAAAAAGGCATTGTGACAGAAGTTTGGTCAAATCAAGGATGGAATTTGAGTTTTAGAAGACCCCTAAATGATTGGGAGATCCAAAGGCTAGTAGATTTCTTTATAATCCTTGAACAATTCAACGGAACCTCCACCTCCCAAGATAGATTGTTTTGGAATCATAACTGCAACGGAAATTTCAGAGTGAAGGAAGCTTACAAAAAGTTCAACTCTTTCACCCATCAGGTTACTGGCTGGCCATGGAAACTTATCTAGAAAGTTAAAATACCTCCTAAAGTGTGTCATGTTTCACTTGGCTACTAGCAAAGCAGGTTGTCTTAACTCAGGAGAATCTCATGAAAAGGGGTATCCAACTGAGTCCTAGGTGTTCCCTGTGTGGAGAAGAGGCTGAAACAGTCAACCACCTCTTTCTTCACCGTAGGATCACTAATATTTTGTGGAGCATTTTCATCAATTCGAAGGACCTACTTTGGGTGATGCCAAGACATATTGTCCAGACCCTGAAGATATAGAGTAGCTTTGCCTACATTTCTAGTCACAAAGAAAGATGGAAGATCATTCCCACCTGTATCTGGTGGTCTGTGTGGAAAGAGAGGAACCTCAAATGCTTCCTAAACAAAAGTAACAGCATCCAAAAGATCAAGATGAATTGCTTGGATTTATTTCATTTTTGGTGTAAACAGGAGTATATGGAAGATCTAGAATCAGTAATGAATGCTTTAAGCACCTTGTAATTTTTGTTTATTTAGGATTCAAGATCTTCCTGGTACTCATTTGTAATTAGTAAAGCTGTAACAAGTTGTGGCAGGTTTGATTTTTTGGAATATAATACAAGACTGTTACCTTCTCAAAAAAAATTAATTAGTGTTGTCAAAGACTCTATGACATGGTGATGAAAACAACAGAAATGATCACTAAATAAGTCCTGTACTGAATCTAAATACATGAAGCAGGATATGAGTTCAATTCAAAAGAGATGTCAAAAGGACTGAGTTTGGAGACTTTGGGATCAAAAGGAAATGTTAATGGGGAGGATAAGGAGTAGGTTTCTTCTAGTTGTCATAGTAAGAAGGGAACTCATGAGAAGACACTATGAATAAAAGGATTATTTGATCCCTCTGAAACTTCTCCACTGACAGACAACTCCAGTCTTATCTTATTCCCACCATAATGATGTTCAGATGGACTTCTAGTAAAGATAAACTGAGACCAAACTGCCTCCACTACTCCTGCCTCTAACTTTCCATGAGTCACCTTTTTTTTGTCTCCTCAATATTTTACTTGTTGTCACAGATCGTCATACTATTCAAAACATCATATACAATTTTGTTTACACTTTTTTAGTCTGAAATGGACTACAAAAGGATCTAAAACATCCTGACATGGGAAGATCCTACGCATGACAAAAGAAAACGGCATCACAATGGGAAAGTAACCAGAGGTTTTGGAAGGAAATGTCAACTCCATTTTGGAGATCCAAATCAATTGTATACTTTTTTTTTTATATAGGTTGGAGTATGTAAATGAGGCTAAAACCTAGATTCATCAGCTTCTTACAGGATTGAATTGAATTAAACTTTTGCTTTTGATACAAAAAACCTTAGAACCGTCTCCTCGATAAAACTTATTTGATCAAAGAAATTACAGATTTTTATACAATTCCTCCTCTCTCTTGTTTTTCAGGGTTAGAGATTGCATCCTTCAATCCGTATAACAGCCAAACATCCTAAGAAAAAGAATCAGTTAACAGAGGAGATTTAACCCCATTGATCCACACATGATACAACTTAACAGCACTGGCATTGAAACAAAAGAAGAAAGAGGAAACTTGAAGCGAGACTCACAATATTTATCAAACCCCAATCAAACAAACACCAACACACAAATCAAACAAGTACTCTAACTTTTAAACCAAACTTGGACATTCAGCAAACTTTGCATAAACGAAATAAAATCGAATTTAGGAAAAATACCCGGCAATGAGGCGATAACCATCTTCATATCGCTGCTGATGGCGACCAGTCCGAGCCACCAATTCAGACATTTATGTTCGACGCTACAGAGAATAAAATCACTACACTAATGTGTGAAATCTAATCACAATCCTCAGCTAAATCAAATGTGCCAAAAAGCGTTTCACCATTCCTCAAGGTTGCAAATTCCGTCTTGTAGATTGTGCATTATTAGTCAATTTAACCTGTCCAATATTGCTCCATTTTTGGAGAGAGAGAAGGAAAAAGGAAATGAGAGAGAAGGAGCAAAAGGGTGTTAAGAGCAGCGCATGAAAAGGAGCAACATGGGTGCTATGCTATGTAAGAGTCACTCAATTTCCGTTTACAGGTCGGTTATAAACTTGGGTTAAATCACACAACTGCCGTTTTCTCTATTAGGGTAATTAGGGGAAAATGAGCTCATAGTGCCTTTCAAATTTTTAATAAAAAAAATAGGATAAGTGGGGCCTTTTTATTTTTCTTTATTTTTTTATTTTTAATATTAATAAAAGGACTAAATTAAGTAACATTTTTCGTAGTTATTTGGACACTGAAGTTGCTTGGACAACTTCTAAAGTTGTTTGGACAACTGTTGAAGTTGTCGAACGACTAAAGATGTTCCAACAACTACGATAGTTGTCGGACGATTAAAGAAGTTGTTTAAACAACTTCGACAATTGTTGAACTAAAGTGTAAAAGTTAAAAGTTTGAGACTATTGTGAAAATATCTTTTAACCTAATGTTTTTTTTTTTGTCACTTCTACCTAATTTTTTAAAACTTAAAGGACTTTTACCTAATTGACAAACTACTTTGTCCTTTTTAATAGACCACCCCAAGTAAGTATATATATGCGCACATGATAGAATTGGTTCCGATTATTTTAAATATCAAATTAAATTATTTGGATCAAAATTTTAAATTTTTAAATCAAATCAAATTAGTAGATCTTGGATTTTTTTGGTGAAATATTCATATA